>JAASAO010001286.1:0-82314 GCA_017311375.1 Mytilus coruscus | reverse complement strand
GTCATAGTGAAATATTAATTTGCTTTTAGCAGCCAGTATGGTTAAATTTTGTCAAAATAAGCTAAGAAACGTTGATGATGAATTATTCACTTGTAAGTGAATAATTCGACCTCATTGAATCCGTATTCATGTAACCTTCAATTTAACCCATTAGTTAGAGATGGATTATGCAGGAATTATGCATGTTCAGTTATTAAAAGGAAAAGAATGTCAACATTGAAGTTTAATCAGTACTCAGTTCTTACTTTTCTTTATCATGTTTCCTGGCTTCCAAGAAGAAATGCATCTATACATTATGTTTTACTTAAAAGTATCTTCTTCTTCTTCTTCTTCTTCTTCTTCTGCTTTTCTGGATTTTATTCTCATGCACACTTGTCCGAGCCGACACTTATGTAATTGTTACAGTGCCTTATGATATTTGGCATAAAGTGTAAAGCCATGAGATATCAGTTTAATATCATTATGGCCTTTACCGTTGATCTCAAGATCAAAATAATTGATGTTTTCTTCTTGACCTTTGACTTTCAAAGTAAAAATTAGTTTTATATGGCCAACCTGAAAACCATATATGTTTTAAAGGCTATGTCAATGTCCTGAGGTAAAATCCCGTTATATAATTAATCGTTAATTATTTCCAAAATGGTTTATATTCCACCCATTGCCTTAATAAGTCATTTCTAATTCACCATAGGTTTTGCACCCAGGGACACATTAACATTCCTACCCTACATCATATTAATTCGTAATTGCCTGGATTAGACATTTTATTCAAGACGAGGTCTGCTTGTGGTACAGCCACGTCTATTTCATATCACTAACTGTTTTATATCTTTACAAAACTGTTCAGAGCCACCCCTAATTAGTAAGACCTTTATATTCTTGTTTTCCATATGAGAACATTTATTCTTTCATAATTACTAAATTCATACTTCAGATAACATAACGAACCCACTATTGACCGGTTGCTATGTACTTGTTATGTAGCTAAGTTGTTGATAAGCATTAAGTGAACTTCAATTGAACTAACTTTTCATTTCTAGCTAAAAGTGGTTCATAAACAGACAATCTGCATTGCATTCAATTTAATTTGTTCAATACAATGATTTGTTGTTGTTTTTAATTCAAACATTTTCCTTGTTGTTGCTAAGCAACATTTGTGTTATATGCTCAATACGGATTTGTTAAGAATAAAGATGTATATAATAGTATTTTGGAATGAATCACCATATGGAAAAGAAAAATTTTCAAACAACTGTTAAACTCATACTTCAGAAGGGAAACACCCATTGTTTAACCATTGCTAGGCAACATTTCTGTTGCTAGGTTGTTTTGAGCATATAGTGAACGAAATCAAAGATACTTTTCATTTGTGACCTCAAGTTCTTCTTGGAAAAACAATATTATTTGGAATTATTCAAATTTGTACTGATGAGGCAATTAATATGTGATAATTCTTAATCTTAATAAAAACCGTCGTTAGGCAACCTTCCTTTCACCGGAACACTATACAATCATTTTTTAGGTTCTATACTAGATCCATCAATGTTATCAATATAAACTTATTTGGAGAGGGCCATAACCTCTTATCGTACCCAGTAAACGGTAGTGTGCACTAGTAAAACTCGCTTGGCTTCTTATGGGAAAGAGTGGGATATACGGCACAGAATCGTTCCTCATATTTTTCGTTCTTTAGAACACATTTTTGTCCTCTAATATATTTTCCAAAGCTAATCTTGAATAGTTATAACCAATGGTTTCCAATCTATATGTTTGTACATTATCTGAAATGTCAGATAATCCAGGCATGTTAACCATCATTGGTGTGTAATAACTGTGGTTTGCGTCTAAATTCCTTTTCTAATTGTTTAATATGTGAATCATCTGGGACTCTCACAAAATTCATAGTCAATGGCTCTTTGCGGTTCCCAAACGGCAAGGGATAGTAAACTAAAATATATAAGATTAAACTTTTAATATAACTTTGACGAATAAAGTCAACCTGTTGTATGCATATATTTTAGGAATGTTTTGTTTTATACAAGAACATTTTCAAAGTATATATAATTTAGCGATGTATTGTGGAGACTTGTGAAAACTCCTTCAATACATTTGTCCAACCTAACCGTAAGTAACTCAGTATACTGTATAATTGAATATTAAAACCCAAAGGGTTGACTAGGGCAAAGAAATGCAGCCAACCATGTGGGCCTCCGTTTCTGCAATATAAATCTGTGCTACTATGAGGCGTCCGTTTCGGTTTGCAGGATGTATAAATTCACAGATGTGTCACCTATGAAGTATTGCATGTATTCATTTTAGCTACATGTAAATACCGAAGTACTAACTACTGAGCTGATGATACCCTCCGGGACCGATAGTCCACCAGCAGAGGTATCGATCCAGTGCTGTAAAATGAAAACAACACCTTAAATAGGTTCATTACTTTTATTAGGAACGCTCAAAGCCGAATAGTTAAAGCCGAGGATGTAAAGAACCGAAACATTTCACGATCTATGTGAAAACAAAATACGTAAAATAGTACCAATTCATCTAAGGTCAACTTTGCCTGAGTAAGTTGAGACCTTAGTTTGATAAGACCAATGTAATAAATCCAAATACAGTATTTACATTTTTGAAACATACGTATTACAAGTCACTGTTCGTTCTATCATATATGTCATATCGTATAATCAAGTAATATCTCGTGTAACAATATTAACATGGTTTTATCAACTGTCATCTTTTGAAATTGTACAACATGATACTTTAGAAGTCCACATGGATAAGGTGTTAATTGACTTCTAATTTTATGATCTTATATATGGAAATGAAATGACAGTATGTACAGTTATATAGATATAAATTCTACCACTGTATCGAGGGTGATACGATATTCATCAACTCTCGACAGTTAATTTTACACATCAAAATGTTTACTTTTGAGAGTGTATTAATATCGTATTGCTCAAGTTTTGGAGGTAAAATCTGTTTCTCTGATGATTTTTAAACGATGTGTAGATAAACTCATTCCTTCTTTTGGAAAGATCTACAAACATATGTGCTCTTTCTATGTGACGCCATCAGGCATGGTCGCCTTTTTCATGACGTCACAATAGGAAATTCAGAGGAAAGCAAGAAAATCTGACGTTGTTTCGGTAACTGTGAGTACGCTCAGATATGTACTTTATGTCTTGTGTGTTTTTTTTTTTTTTCTTTTTTTTTTTTTTTTTGTTCTTTTTTAGTTTTATATGTCATTTGTATCTATTTGATGAGTTAATTCCCTTTTCAAATGATTTTTATAGTTTTATCTTTTGTTGAACTCTTACACCACTGTCCTATGTTAAGGGAGAGTTTTAACTAGCAATCATCTTTAATCCTTCCTCATTCTGTATGTGTCTGTCCCAAATCAGGAACTTCTAATAAAGTAGTGTGGTTTTTTGCTGAATATCATTTTTGTTTTTCGTTAAATTATTTTCTACGTAAATCAGACCGTTGTTTTGTCCGTTTGAATTATTTACATTTGGCATGTCGGAGCCTTTTTTTTATAGCCAACTAATTTATATAATGTTTGCGTATTGGTGAAGGCACAGATTTAACCTCTATGTGTTTATTTTACGTCATTTGGTCTGTGGTGGAGTGTAATTACTTTTCCAAAATAACACATCCTCTTTTGTTCTTGCTTTAACTGAATTGTTGCGTCTAAGAAAATAACACACACCACTTGTTCCAATATATTGCAACTTAACATTTATTGTGTTTGTGTTTATGACTTTTGAACACCGGTATACTACTGTTGCCTTTATTTGCTAAACATGTGCAAAACTTTAGTATACTTTAAGATTAATTTAATTAATCAACGATTTACAAAGAAATTGTCCAATACAATTTTTAAATTAGTTTCTTGGATATATTCGATAAGAAAGAGAACTACGCAATCATTGTTGCTCTTTAAAGGTGAAACATTACTTGCTACTGCATGTTTTACAATTTTGGCCTCATTTTCGTTTTTGCTTGGAAATATGTTTGTTTTTAAAACACAAAAACACAAATTCAGAAAATTCTTTTTTTCGCATACGTAATGTTAATGATGCCAGTTATACCTGTGAACATTAAAATAATTTTAGTCCCTTTTTTAAAAGTTATATGCAATAAAAAAATATTCCAAAGACAATTATTTACGTTTTTTTTTTTTTTGTCTGTTGTTGTGGTATACATATTTGGTAAAATAATAAATTATATTTTTCTACTTTTTCACCTCATAATTTAATTTTATTCTCCTTTATTCGCTTTTTCCAGGAGACCAATCTAGTTGAGAATATCAAATCAACGAGGTTTTATGGTGGATTCAATATTTATACATGTAAATGTCATGTACTGATATGAATAACTAGTATTTATATTATATGGATACATACATACTAGGATGAATTCTCAAAAGTAAAAATAACAATAGTATTAATCTATTTTAGGGACCCAGGTGACATGGCTTGGTTTTGGAACACATGTTAATATGTTAAAGATAAAGCAGACAAAGTAAATGAGCAGTTTGGTTTCCGTGGTGCGAAGTAATAGATTTGAGAACATTAGTACCATGGGACAAGAAAACTGTCATAGAAGTGAGGATACAAATAACATCATTGCTTATTGTAGCGTTTTCTTCAAACATATGGCTAAATGTTACAGGGTAATTTTTGAGGATATCATAAATTAACCATAATTGCATACACAGTATTCAGTAATGTATCCTTGTTATCCGCTTTTGTTCATAGCTGTTGAAGGCAATATGTTTGTTTGGCTAAGATATAAAGCATTCTCTATATTCTAAAAAAAAAACTAATTTAGCTAGGGATATCCCTTAAATAATTGTACAAATATCGGTATGCTTTACGAAATATTTATTTTGTTTAATCCATTTGATCAAAATTAAGGGCTTGTGGCTTGTGGCTATCGCGAGTTAAACCGATATATTACAATTATTAAATTTCAAACGAATGATTAAATATATCCAAGCTCATCTGAAATTCACTAAGAACCAACTAAATAGTTACCTTATATTCACATGCATATTGTAAAATTTCTAAGACAAACAAATCAGAATCAAAGAGCAACAATGTAACGTAAAATATTTTAAGTAAACTAAGGAGGGTCAGAAAGCTGTAAAATGTAACGTAAAGTTACAGCCTTTATCGCATAATACACTGAAACACATCACCGAAAATAGCTACCATGATCTTAAAAATATTTCGCAAGAAGATAACACCAAATCAAACAAAATTATAAAATGACAATAAACATATTGAGTCTATTATCATCTCTCCGTTGTCAATAGAAGAGAACTTCTTTTGTACCATATGTCAAGTCCTCATGGAATTATGAGGGATACAAAGATGATCCGTATAACATCATGATCATCCAAAACACAATAAAGCAAAATGCCAAAACAAACAAAAATTGAGATACCACCTAAAACAACAAACCATTAAGCTTTTCTGACTTAAAACGGACACATAAGCATGTTACAAGATTTAAACATTGGTTCAGGTACTCACACCAATCGTATATTTTCATCTCCACCAGTGCTGCAAATAAAACTGCACAAACATATATCAATATGATCGATTCAGAAGAAGCACCAACTTGTTTTTACTTTTCAGTCGTTAAAACAAAACTGGCCGATGTATTATATTTGAGGAGCCATCTATAATAATAATAAAAGGACTTGTTAATGAAATAGAAGACACTTTACAGGTATAGTGTAGTTACCAAAAATTGCATAAAAATTTCCGATATAAAGAAAAGAAAATTAACGACGAAATTCAGCAATAACATTAGGCAAACATAGCAATAGAGTTTTCCCACATCCGAAAATAACTTAAAGCATTTCACTTAACGAGCTCGTTCTAATAGAAATTTTGTCCGACGATGTCCCCGAAAATAAAAATATATTAATATATGTTATGACTTAACTTTGATACATGCATTTTTAAATATGGACAGAGACATTGACGAAAATGTTACTATTACAGACTACCTTTAATAAATCCCGTTATTGATAAAATACGTTGGTATGAAATGATTGTTATTCCTCAAAATGAAGAACTGCAGAAATATATGAAGTACTGGTAAACATTTGTAGTTATTGACAAAATGGACAATTGGTAGTATACCTTTTATTTTAACGAAACACTAGTTTTTATCCTGGTATAATTTCTTAAATCAAGCATAAATCACATAGGCATGCAACTCAACAAAGGATAAGAGTAGATACAATGTTTGATTTATTTTCATTTCTTATGTTTCAGAAAGAGAATGAAAAGATGTCGAGTTTTGAAAGCTCAATAATAAAAGTTGTGAATTCTGCAAAATATCTTTTAATGAAGAAGAATGGAGAAAAGTTTTATGACCAAAACAAGCGACTAACATTTATTCCTCTTCTATGTTTATAGTTTTGTATTATGATTATATGGTACACATGATTTTAATTGAATGAACGATCACTTTCATAAGAATCTAAGCCCTAATGTACTACTGCACCTGGTTTAAAAATGACACATACGAGATACATGAGCTGTTATTCAAATATCAAGCGTCAGATAAGTACTACTATCTTAATTCGATCTGTATAACTACAATACTTTGACTTAATTCGTGTAATTAGAAATTTGAAATTTGTAGCTTAATTTATATGAAAATGTTTGATATAAAATACTGTTTTAATCTGAAGGCATGTTTTAGGTAACTGTTTTAAATGTCGTAATTTGTTAAAATTAAAAACAACTATTTGATATTTATTGTTGTGTTTAAAATACTGTTAAATTGGCCTTAAATTATTCTTTCACTAAATACAAATCACTTCTCAGACGGACTTGTACAATGTACGTTGTTGTTTTAGTTTGCACTTGTTTAGTTTATGTTGTATTGTGTCTGTTAGTTAATTACGGTAAAACTAGGCTAAGCTGGATTTTTATTAATTTTGAACAACTCATTTCAATGTATGCTACATTTTACAGTTTAATAAACGCTAAATCATATTTTCGTAAACGCCATTGAGACAGAAAGCCAGAAAAAAAAGCACAAACACCTTGAGCTTAACATATTTGTGGTCTCTAACAATATAGTTTTTACATATTCGTCAATATGTCAAGTTCTGAATTATATAGACAATATGTCAAGCTCCAAATCATCTTTGAAATATGTCAAGCTCCAAATCATCTATTATATATGTTTAAGCTCCAAATCATCAGATGCAATATATCATGTCCTTAATTTCTAGTATTTCTTCAAAATAGAAATATAGGTCATTCAAACCAGTTGATAAAGTATACATATAATTTATTTGTTAGGTGAATATATATTTATTGAAGTTATTCAAATGGGAAAACTAATCTGTAGCTATGTTTCAATAAAAGTGTTATACATTTAGAATTTTAGTTTGTCCGTAGTATTTCCATCAACAGAATAAAGAAAGAAATTTTAGAAAAATTGGAAAATTCATGACAGACCAATTATGAACCATACCAACACACGACAACCACTGAACAACAGGCTCCTGACTGAGGACAGGTGCATACACATGCAGCAGGTTTAAACGTTTTAAAGGCGCCAACCTTCACCCTAACCTGAAACAGTAGTGTAACATTACATCATTAAAAGCCACGCTATAAAATATCAATTGACTTGGCTTAACTCGATCAAAAAGACATATAAACACAAACAAGCTAACATACACTGAATGAAAAGTTTGATCTATGACACAGTATAAATACAATATTAATAAAAAGATGAACGTAAAATGTCAAAAGAAAACTCAAACCTGGGACAAAATGGCGTTAAATAAAATAACGTACACAGGTAAAATTTAATATAATAATTTTGTTTTTAGAGTAAGGAGACATTTTTTACAAAATTAATAAATTTTTGTTCACAGAACGAATATAACATTTATTGTGTTTGTGTTTATGACTTTTGAACACCGGTATACTACTGTTGCCTTTATTTGCTAAACATGTGCAGAACTTTAGTATACTTTAAGAATAATTTAATTAATCAACGATTTACAAAGAAATTGTCCAATACAATTTTTAAATTAGTTTCTTGGATATATTCGATAAGAAAGAAAACTACGCAATCATTGTTGCTCTTTAAAGGTGAAACATTACTTGCTACTGCAGTTTTTTTTTCAATTTTGGCCTCATTTTCGTTTTGCTTGAAATATGTTTCTTTTTAAACACAAAACTCAAATTCAGAAAATCGTTTTTTTCGCATACGTTATGTTTAGGATGCCAGTTATACTTGTGAACATTAAAATCATTTTAGTCACTTTTAAAAAGTTATATGCAATAAAAAAATATTCCAAAGACAATTATTTACGTTTTTTTTTTTTTTTGTCTGTTGTTGTGGTATACATATTTGGTAAAATAATAAATTATATTTTTCTACTTTTCACCTCATAATTTAATTTTATTCTCCTTTATTCGCTTTTTTCAGGAGGCCAATCTAATTGAGTATATCAAGTCAACGAGGTTTTATGGTAGAATCAATACTTATACATGTAGATTTCATGTACTGATATGAACAAATAGAATTTATATTATATGATACATACATACTAGGGATGAATTCTCAAAAGTAAAAATAAGAATAGTATAAATCTATTTATATTTTCTAGGGACCCAGTTGACATTGATTGGTTTTGGAACACCGGTTAATATATTAAAAGATAAAGCAGACACAGTAAATGAGCAGTTTGGTTTCCCGTGGTGCGAAGTAATAGATTTGAGAACATTAGTACCATGGGACAAGAAAACTGTCATAGAAGTGAGGATACAAATAACATCATTGCTTATTGTAGCGTTTTCTTCAAACATATGGCTAAATGTTACAGGGTAATTTTTGAGGATATCATAAATTAACCATAATTGCATACACAGTATTCAGTAATGTATCCTTGTTATCCGCTTTTGTTCATAGCTGTTGAAGGCAATATGTTTGTTTGGCTGAGATAAGAAGCATCTTCTATATTCTAAAAAGAAACTAATTTAGCTAGGATATCCCTAAATAATTGTTCGAACATCGATATGCTTTACGAAATATTTATTTTGTTTAATTCATTTGGTCCAAATTAAGGACTTGTGGCTAAAGTCTATCGCGAGTTAAACCGATATATAATACAATTATTAAATTTCAAACGAATGATTAGATATATTCAAGCTCATCTAAAATTCACTAAGAACCAACTAAATAATTACTTTCAATTCACATACATATTGTAAAATTTCTGAGATATCAAATAATCAGAATCAAAGAGCAACAATGTGACGTAAAAAGATTTTTAAGTAAACTAAGGAGAGCCAGAAAGCTGTAAAATGTAACGTAAAGTTACAGCTTTCATCGAATTATACATTGAAACACATCACCGTAAATAGCTACCATAATCTTAAAAAATATTTCGCAAGACGATGACACCCAATTAAACAAAAGTATGAAAATCACAATAGACATGTTGGGTCTATTATCATCTCTCCTTTGTCAATAGAGAAGAACTTTTTTTGTGTACCATATGTCAAGTCGTCATGGAATTATTAGCGAATACAAAAGATGATCCGTATAACATAATGATCATCCAAAACACAATAAAGCAAAAATGCCAAAACAAACAAAAATTGAGATACCACCTAAAACAACAAACCATTAAGCTTTTCTGACTTAAAACGGACACATAAGCATGTTACAAGATTTAAACATTGGTTCAGGTACTCACACCAATCGTATATTTTCATCTCCACTAGTGGAGAAAAAAACACAACAATATATCAATATGATCGATCAAGAAGAAGCACCAACTTGTTTTACGTTTCAGTCAGTAAAGAAAACTGGCCGATGTATTATATCCGAAGAGATACAAATAATAAAAGGACTTGCAAATGAAATAGAATACACTTTACAGGTATAGTGTAGTTATCAAAATTGCATAAACATTTCTGATATAAGGAAAAGAAAATTAACGACGAAATTCAGCAATAACATTAGGCAAACAAAGCAATAGAGTTCTCCCACTCCGAAAATAACTTAAAACATTTCACTTAACAAGCTCGTTCTAATGGATATTTTGTCCGACGATGTCTTCGAAAATGAAAATATGTTACTATATATTATGACTTATCTTTGATACATGCCATTTAAAATATGGACAGAGACATTGACGAAAATGTTACTATTACAGACTACCTTTAATAAATCCGTTATTGATAAAATACGTTGGTATGAAATGATTGTTATTCCTCAAAATGAAGAACTGCAGAAATATATGAAGTACTGGTAAACATTTGTAGTTATTGACAAAATGGACAATTGGTAGTATACCTTTTATTTTAACGAAACACTAGTTTTTATCCTGGTATAATTTCTTAAATCAAGCATAAATCACATAGGCATGCAACTCAACAAAGGATAAGAGTAGATACAATGTTTGATTTATTTTCATTTCTTATGTTTCAGAAAGAGAATGAAAAGATGTCGAGTTTTGAAAGCTCAATAATAAAAGTTGTGAATTCTGCAAAATATCTTTTAATGAAGAAGAATGGAGAAAAGTTTTATGACCAAAACAAGCGACTAACATTTATTCCTCTTCTATGTTTATAGTTTTGTATTATGATTATATGGTACACATGATTTTAATTGAATGAACGATCACTTTCATAAGAATCTAAGCCCTAATGTACTACTGCACCTGGTTTAAAAATGACACATACGAGATACATGAGCTGTTATTCAAATATCAAGCGTCAGATAAGTACTACTATCTTAATTCGATCTGTATAACTACAATACTTTGACTTAATTCGTGTAATTAGAAATTTGAAATTTGTAGCTTAATTTATATGAAAATGTTTGATATAAAATACTGTTTTAATCTGAAGGCATGTTTTAGGTAACTGTTTTAAATGTCGTAATTTGTTAAAATTAAAACAACTATTTGATATTTATTGTTGTGTTTAAAATACTGTTAAATTGGCCTTAAATTATTCTTTCACTAAATACAAATCACTTCTCAGACGGACTTGTACAATGTACGTTGTTGTTTTAGTTTGCACTTGTTTAGTTTATGTTGTATTGTGTCTGTTAGTTAATTACGGTAAAACTAGGCTAAGCTGGATTTTTATTAATTTTGAACAACTCATTTCAATGTATGCTACATTTTACAGTTTAATAAACGCTAAATCATATTTTCGTAAACGCCATTGAGACAGAAAGCCAGAGAAAAAAGCACAAACACCTTGAGCTTAACATATTTGTGGTCTCTAACAATATAGTTTTACATATTCGTCAATATGTCAAGTTCTGAATTATATAGACAATATGTCAAGCTCCAAATCATCTTTGAAATATGTCAAGCTCCAAATCATCTATTATATATGTTTAAGCTCCAAATCATCAGATGCAATATATCATGTCCTTAATTTCTAGTATTTCTTCAAAATAGAAATATAGGTCATTCAAACCAGTTGATAAAGTATACATATAATTTATTTGTTAGGTGAATATATATTTATTGAAGTTATTCAAATGGGAAAACTAATCTGTAGCTATGTTTCAATAAAAGTGTTATACATTTAGAATTTTAGTTTGTCCGTAGTATTTCCATCAACAGAATAAAGAAAGAAATTTTAGAAAAATTGGAAAATTCATGACAGACCAATTATGAACCATACCAACACACGACAACCACTGAACAACAGGCTCCTGACTGAGGACAGGTGCATACACATGCAGCAGGTTTAAACGTTTTAAAGGCGCCAACCTTCACCCTAACCTGAAACAGTAGTGTAACATTACATCATTAAAAGCCACGCTATAAAATATCAATTGACTTGGCTTAACTCGATCAAAAAGACATATAAACACAAACAAGCTAACATACACTGAATGAAAAGTTTGATCTATGACACAGTATAAATACAATATTAATAAAAAGATGAACGTAAAATGTCAAAAGAAAACTCAAACCTGGGACAAAATGGCGTTAAATAAAATAACGTACACAGGTAAAATTTAATATAATAATTTTGTTTTAGGAGTAAGGAGACATTTTTTACAAAATTAATAAATTTTTGTTCACAGAACGAATACAGAAGTAAAATTTATCATCATACTAAAAACGTATCAAAGGAGGTACTTATTAAAAATAGTGAGACGAGATATAACACAAAATAAGTACACATTGAATAACAGAAATGCATTACAAATTGTGTCAACATGTCAAATTAACACGATTATACGCTTTGAGAGTAGTCGCAGTTACGGAAAGCTAGTTGAAAGCCAAAACAATAAATAAAAAATATAAAATTAAACATGTTTGTAATCTTTCAAGTTACCGTGACAGTGGTGTAACTGCGCTATAGCTTGAATTATCAGATAGACACAAAACACAAAAACAATCAACATAAACAGTCGTACAGATCTCAGCGTTCTTGCAGTTACTGAAAGCTAGTTCAAAGCCAAAACAAACCAATAAATAAATCGTTTTCTACGAGAATTAAGTACCAATCGGTACACATGAAACAGATTGAGTATAAACACATCATCAACAGTCTGAAAAAGCCTGACCTTTGGAATGTCAAAACATAAAATCGTCAGGATGTAGGACCACAAGTTTTCATGAATGTATAGCAATAGAATTTAAGTTAATATTTAAAAAAGAATGTAAGTACTCCTAAAACAATATTCAAAGATCTGACAACGGTTTTAAAACGATATCATTTCAGAAAATATGTTTTTTTCTCAAAGGATAAATAAATTTATTTTGGATCATATTTCAATTTTAATGCTTCATTAACAACAGTATCGTAAAACGAGGTTGTGATATCCTATTTTGAATAAAAATTCCACACGTAAAGTAATATCTCAATACAAAATGTTTTCGTCTATGAAATAATTTATTTGAAGTGTTAAGAAATTTAAGGTAGCAAAATCCTGGAATCATAATTCTTTACCAGTTAAACATAAATTCCAGTCATTGATCTTTGAAAGAAAATCTTACATCTATAGGTATAAAAATCAAAGCGATTACAGGAACTGCTAACATCAAGTGGACACTATTTAAGCTAACATAATTTTTTCTTATATCTATAATTATCGCTATTTTGTGCATTTTCCTTTGATCTTTTTTGTGATAATTTTCATATCATGCTACTCGCTTGAGATGGAAAATTATCGCTAGAAACTATGCAGGCACGTGGCGTTGCTAATGAAATTGACATGAAAGTGACAACGTCGTCATAGGTAAAATAGCGATAAATAGATTATCATTGGTCATCTCAACTCGATTGCATTTCTCGCTTTCGCCGTCCCGGCTCAAGCGAGAAAATCAATCTCGTTGAGATGATCAACGATAATCTATAACTATCTCCCGGTTATTAAATTATCTATTTCTAAAACGAATGTATTTAGGTTTAAAACAGACAAGCATGCATGAGAGTGAAAACAGATTAACAGAGAACAGCTTCGTTGAAAGGATACACCTCTGCATTATGGATCACGAATCACTTAGAAGTGCTTGTAGTCCTGATAGTATTTAATGTTGTGTTAAAAATAAAATCAACATTTTTATAAAACATACACGAACTATTTAAAATCTTATTTTGTTATTTTGACAACAATCAATTTAAAGTCCGGTTTATATTTCAAAATTCATTGTATGTTCATTGATGCTGTATTTGTTCTCGACTCCTCTAGATGCTTCTTAAATGTCCAGGTAAATCATATAACCGTTCATTAACTTGTGGAATGTATAGTATTGTTCGTTTTGACTTAATGCAATTTGTGAAATTGTAAAATGTTTTGGAGACAGGACGATAGAAAACAAATTGATGACGTCACGAAGACCACTCAAACATGTGTATGTAAGAAATTATGAACACTTATATATAGTATGGAAAGTGTTCACTGGATGACTGTCGGACCATTTAGTTGAAGGACGCATGCATTAAACCCCGTTTTTCTAATCCTGTTCTACATTTTTTAGAATTTTGTAAAGTAGGAACTTTCGTTTGGTAGATTGTGTTTAATATTTGACTACATTGTTTTCATTCTTTCGCTTATTAACGATGTTCAACTCTTACTGTCGACAACCCCCACCCCCTTTTTCGGTTCAACCGATTCCCTCAGTTTTTAATTGTTACCATGATTTGTATATTATAAAAAGGTTTATCAGATTTGAAAATCGTAAACTACTGTTGGCTTTGTAAGAATGTTCCCTGCTACGTCCACTTTGTATTTTTGTTAGATGAATTTCTATTTGTATCTATCTCAGTCGAGGCAAATAGGAAATACCATAATATGATGAAATTTCGTAATTTAATTGAAATATAGGATCAAAGTGGAGTTGTAGACGCTTCTTGTCAAAACGGACAGGGAGATAACAACTTTGTCTGAAACGAAGTTGAAAGGAAGACAACTCATTATTATAATAAGTTAAAATCTGAAAGAGAAATTTTTATGACAAGCTCCCATTTTCCTATGCTGTTTACGTTTCTTCATTTTCTATTAAGCACATATATTTTGAAATATATATCAATAAATACCTTTACAGTGTATTTGAAATAGGCCTTTTCGACGTCCTGTCAGTGTTATATAATAATATAATTTGATACCAAGATAAAGCATGTGTCTATTTACTAGTTTATAACTAGTCTTGAACAATCAAATCAGCAACCTTAATATTTGCCACTGGACATTAAAAAATAAATATCCATCAATCATTGAAACAGTTTGTCTCTAAATATCTTAGTGATTTTAGAAAGAATAAATAGAAGCCCAATGCCTAAGTTGAACTTTGAAATTGAAAATTAAACAGAATATAGTTTTATAACCGATGTTCAATGAAAACAATTATTTCATGTCGAAAAATCGAGAAATTTACATTTAGGAATTTATTAATTAGGGTTCGAACTACGAGTATTATTACACAAAAGAAGTAGATAAATCAAATCGACTAAAGATTATTTAAAGTCGGGTGTAATGCATCATTTCATTTGTTACTAGTTAATCAGTCTACGACATAGTAAATCATGCATGTGGAGGTCAATTGCGAATTTATGTACAGTTTATATATTCTGTAAACAAACTATAGACCGCAAATTATGCCAAATTACAGAAACGTGTTTCTAAAAACTGTAAAATCTGTTAGAAATCTAACAACGGAGATTAACAATCGAGTTCCGTTATAGAAAGTCAAATAACTGTCCATTCCTGGAAATAATGGAGCGGAGGCCCAGAGGGCCGACGCCCATTATTTCCCAGGAATGGACAGTTATTTGGACTTTCGCTAAATTAGACTACATCTTAAATATTAAAACGAATCTTCAGATTATATCATTTTAAAGAATTTTATTTAATTTTGTAATGGTTTTCTTTTCATTTTCCCGTGTTGTACCCAAGAATCAGCAGGTAAGATTTAAGATCAAGCTGACCATCTACTCACTTAACGAAGTATTTATGAACAGCAGAATAATTACTATAAAAATATCTTGAATAAATTTCATTCAGATTTATGTTTAAAGTCATTGGATACGCACGTCTTTCTTGTAGTGGGATTGAAAGGATATTTATTTGTGTCTTTAAGTGGTATTTCGGGAGAGTAAAAAAAAACTAGTATTTATGCATATATGTTAATGGATTATATGTGTTTTTCGTTTGATAAATATTGGATGTAGAATCGTCTGAGAAAAGTGAAATGGTACAACTAGAATGAATTTCCAGGTATGTAACACTCTAGTATAGGTTATTTAACTAAAAGGGTGTGCTCGATTCAAACTCATATCGAAAACAAAATGTGATTCTATATTTCAAACCATTTTATTCGATGAAAAAAATGAAACAAGAAGACAGTATTTCATGCACAACACAACATTTTGTCGTTCCTTTGCTAATTACAACGAACAAAACTTGTATGCAGTTTTTTAAATAGCAATACAAGCAAACTGAAAGTATGTTTCATTCTTAACCTATTATCAGAAAGGAAGCAAAACGTTTTAGAAACAAAATGCTCATGATTAAAAACATTTCTGGATTCCGTTTTGTATGTTTTAACTTAAGTGGACAACAATCTACCTTTTAATTTCATTTAAACATTTATTTCAAGATTAACGCCGTTTATTTGCACTGTCGATATAACTGTTATATTTGCCACTGGACATATAACAACAGTGAATGAATTCGATTATGTTACGCGTTTCTGTTGAAAATTGATTAAAAACCCGCCCAATATTAAACACAAGCCTTGTTCAATTGTTATCCATACTCCTCAAATTTTATTCATAAGTACTATATTTAAATTATAACAACGAACAATCAAATAAAGTACCGAATACGCCATTTTGACCGTTTCAGTTTCTTGCAGTTTTATTCTATTAAACCACAATATTATTGTAGAAACAATCTGAGTAATTTTGTGTGTTTAATTATATATATATATAAATGCAACAAACGATTTTGCTGTGCAAAATCAAAATATTTCAAGGAAATGATATCTTAAACGGTAAAATTAAAATCAAATCTTTATGTGAAATATATTTTCTCTTACTTTCATTATTGAATAATGTTAATGTGTTCAATATTATAATAGAATTCACTGACTCACACACAGTTAACACATTTGATATTTTGTAGATGCACAGAAGAAGAATATTGGGACTCAATGGAAAATATTCGTGTTTACCCACTTGGATACTATCCATGACAAAAATTCAGCCAAGATTTGCATCGGAAAAACAAATTGTGGATTATATTGTTGAATTTTAGTGAATACGATACTATATTTCACAAGATGGAATTACGACTCGCAAATAAAAGCTGTTTGTTAATAATGAGATATTTAGTGTTCATTGTATTACTACGATCCCAATTTAAAAAAATCAGTCGTTTTAGTAAGATTTCATCTTTATTCAATATCGCGTTTCGTCCTCTAGAATTATTCCCATGGGTGAACACTTTTTAAGAAAGTGCCCATGGAAATATCCAAAGGGCAAAACGTCCGGATGAATGACGAACAATAGAAAATAACTCTCCATTCCTGAAAAATAATGTAGAGTTTGAACAAAAGATTTATGTCACAGGTGTATTTTAATTACAAAACTGATAACTATGACAATCATTATTACGTTCTGTCAATAGCCTGTGTACACATCAGCATGAACATTTCTATGCAATTGATGCGGATCTTGCATTACAACACTGACAATCTACACAATTGAAAAGTTTTCTTTACAATATAGCCAATTACTTATTCCAACATGGTGGACATTGGCTATCTGACTAAGAAAATAAATCCACTAAACACTTAAAAACTAAATAAATTTAAGAAATAAAAAGAATCGATTTGCTTCTTGTTTTTCATTCACAAATGATTATGTGACTGTAACAGCAATGTCCATAATATTTCATGTAGATGTTAGTATACAGAAAATCAGAAAATCTTAGAAGTTTACAGATTGGCAGTCAATTAATTGAAACAAAAATATTTATACATTCCATTATTTTTAATAGCACACGCTCATGGAGATAGAAACGCATTTTGTAAATAACCTATTGTGATTTGGGAATATCTGTAGTCAGCATAAATTGATCGGAAACAATTTGTTCACTACATTCCAGTTAAATTGGAAACTATTTGTACATTTAAATACGTATTATGTGCATATTTCTACATACATTTGTTCTATATTTCTATAAGAAAAAAAAAATCATAAAATAATGCTTTTGCTTAAGTTAACGCAGGATAAAACTTATAAGTATTGTCTAAAATCAGTTACACCAGTTAAAAACAGAGAATAATGAATGATGTCTGTTCAAAGCAGTCCCACCTCAGGATATCACGTATTGATGACTTCTGACCAGACTGAATACATTTATCTCTATCAAATTGGTGTTTCAAGCTACTGACATTAACAGAACTACTGGTGATTTATCATAAACAATCAGAAAAGGATCTGAGAAAGAATCAGTACTGCCATTAGGGGAAAGGGGATGATGTGGATGTCATTTTCTGTCGATTACGGGTAGAGCATGGCATCATTTGTATCCGATACTTTGGTAAAGGGTTTGTTAATTAAATGATTTTCATATTTTGATTTCATTCATTCTGATTTAAGTTAGAGAATTTAATAATTCGCAGTTATTTCAGATAAAAAAAAAAATATGAAAAAAGTATTCCAACAAGAAGAAAAACGACGAAAACGTATGAACAAGGCACCCATATCTTATTCGTTCTTCATTTGCATATTAAGGGGCCTCGGTGGCCGAGTGGTGTAAGTAGTTACTACTGTAATCACTAGCCAGTCAACACTGAGGTTGTGAGTTCGAACCCCGCTCGTGCAGGTGCACTCGACTCAATCTTAATTGACTAGGATTGTCAGTTTTCCTATCGAAGGTCGGTGGTTTCTCCGGGCACTCCGGCTTCCTCCACCAATAAAAACTGGCCGCCACGAAATAGCTCAAAAGCGGTGCTTAAAAGTGGCGTTAAAACACCAAAATCAATCAAAATCAAATCATTTGCATATTGCGCATTTGTGTTTGTTGATAATATTATCGGCAGGAATATGCTGGGAGAGATGTACTTCCTGATAATCTAACAAAATTTATACGTAACCAGTGACACATGTGTATATATGCTAACTGCGGTTCTGTGTAATATACTATATTGGAATAGGAAAATACTTAAGAGAAATAAGATTTGCAGATATACATGAACTGCTTAAAATGATTCCTATGTTTTATATTTGAAATGTAAATACCGTGCATTTTTCTAAATGAAAATTTGTCTGCACACAATGGTTATAAGTGTTTATATAGTTTGCAGAATCAGATTCAATATTTTATTAAAGTCTCACCGCTTGTATAACATAGAATATTCAAATACACGTGTAAAGCATAGCGAGTGAATAAATATTAAAAATAATTAACCAATAAAACATATATTTGGAGATAGAATAGTAGTGCGACAGCAGACCAACAAATCGAACAACACAATACAAAATAAAGTTAAAAAGACTTTAAACATCTTTCCATAAGATGATTCAATAAGTTTTGAAAGACTAGAAAATGCTCATCTTTATTTTTCAGCCGAAGATTAAACATACAATATAGTTATCACTCCGGCATAATCCCGATCTGAACTTCTGCAAAAAAAAAAACATCTTACGTGTCTAGGAAGACGTATCAAACATTGTACCTTAATACCAACTACATGTATGCACTTAATCTCATTTATAATTTCAGTTTTCGATTATAGTTACTAATTTGTCATTGAAGGAAAACGTGTTCCCCATCATTTAAATATTTTACGAAATTTACCATCCCAATCATATATAAAAAGATGTGTAATGATTGCCAATGACACAACTTTCCACAAGTGATCAAATGACACAGAAATAAACAACTATAGGTCACGGTACGGCCTTCAACAGTGAGCAAAGCCCATACCGAATAGTCAGCTATAATAGGAATAAAAGGCCCTGAAATGACAACTGTAAAACAATTCAAACGAGAAAACTAACGGCCTAATGTATGTACAAAAATAAACGAAAAGCAAGTATGTAACACATCAACAAACGACAACCACTGAATTACAGGCTCCTGACTTGGGACAGATACATACATACAGAATGTGGCGGGTTAAACATGTAATCGGGATCCCAACCCTTCCCTAACCTGGGACAGTGGTTTAATAGTACAACAGATTAAACCATTGTCGTGACGTCCGCCTATTCATTTACCGTGGATTCTTTTCTAGAATCAACGCTTCCTAAATCTGTCGCTGAAATGGACTCACCAAATTATATTCAATTGTTTCCTTCATGTGTCTAATTACATTAAGTTTGAATTGGCTAATTTACTGATTTCTGTTCACTTATGGAATTAATTTAAAAACTTACCTCTATTTTTGTTATTTTTATATGCCTTCACTGGGAATCGAACCTTGAAATCTGATATGTGTGACTAACATCAGCATATCGACAAAACCTCTCGGCTACCAATCAGTTACAATTTACACGTCTATCTTATATATATATATATATATATATATATATATATATATATGAATGAACATATGATATACATCGGTACAACGGACACACAGGGCTTGTACTTTTATATATACATGATAGGCCATCGTATAGTATAAGTTGGTAGCCGCGAGGTTAGCATGGTTAAGATCAATGAGTTAGAGGTAGGGACTTGTCGGTTTAGGTTCGAATCCCAGTATTCTCTTTGTTGTCCCTACACTTTAGTTTCCTATTGTTTTTTTTTTTTTTTTTTTTTTTTTTTTCTTGTTTTGTATGTTATTGTGGATATTTTGTAATAATATCGAGTTTTACCGTTTATTTTTGTATTATTATGGGCTATTTCAAATATTATTTATTATAATTACAGTGACGATTTTGTATTACACTTAAATGACTTGTGTAGTATGTACAATTGATGGAAGAGCAGTTTATCATTGCCTCGTCTTGAATAACTGTTTGCTTCCTGCTCATCTATTCAATTTAAGGTATTACACTTAAAAGGCGATGAAATTATTTTCAACTAGCGTGATGTAGATATAATAGCTAAAAAAGGTAAGTAAGCTTGTTTTGTTCTATATGTTGCTAGGGAAGAGATACTATTTATATGGTTTCTTCCATTATGTAGCTTTTGTGTCTTTCTATGTTGTGATGTTACACTATTGTTTCAGAAAAAGGGTGAAGGTTTGGTACCATTAAAACGTTTAAACCCGCTGCATTTGTTTGCACCTGTCCTAAGTCAGAAATCTGATGTTCAGTAGTTGTCGTTTGTTGATGTGGTTCATAAGTGTTTCTCGTTTCTCGTTTTTTATATAGATTAGACCGTTGGTTTTCCCGTTTGAATGGTTTTACACTAGTAATTTTGGGGCCCTTTATAGCTTACTGTTCGGTGTGAGCCAAGGCTCCGTGTTGAAGACCGTACTTTGACCTATAATGGTTTACTTTTATAAATTTTGACTTGGATGGAGAGTTGTCTCATTGGCACTCATACCACATCTTCTTATATCTATTTGAAAAGCAACTTTGTTTCAACGCATAGAGGTACATAGTCTTGCATTCTTATAACGTTGATTTTTAATAACCAGAATAAATTCTTCTTATACACTTAACTTCGTGATAGCATTTGGCAGACAGTGTCGAAATACTAGTTAGCTATATATGCTATATTTGATAAACAGTGAACATATTTTGTTAAATGTAGATGAGTCATTTTAATTTATTTTAAAAGTTTTAATGGAATTTCCATTTTATCATTGACCTTGTATATTTTTAGAATGTTTATCAAGAATAATCAGAATAATTTGCTATTTGATGAAGGGAACATGTCTTTGATATGTTATGTTCTTAGTAAATGGCGAAAAGTACATTAATGGAAAGGTTTTAAAGTTTAGAACCATAATACATCGTTTGATACAAAAGTTCCGAATAATCACCTATTAAACTAGTCCGAGATTACGCTGACGTCCAAAGGCTGTTTGCCAGACAAGCTGGGGCCGTGGGACGTCAGAGCTCGTCCCATATCAAAAGTGGATATTTGCCCGTCCAAAATGGATGCGCTGATTCGTTGCTTCTGGAACCGACTGACGACCTTTGATCATTATAAATCAGGCCTCAATTTGTTCATTTTTCATTTATCTCTTCATTTATGTAAGTTTCATCTACCTGCCATCCTTTATTTTCTCACATTTAGACAGTTTTCACAGTGACGAGCTCTGACGTCCCACGGCCCCAGCTTGTCTGACAAAACAGCAGTTGGACGTCAGAGAAATCTCAAACATGGTATGAACTATACATGAATAAAGAAAAGCAATCAAATTTAACGTCAGGCACCATATGATAGAAAAAAGTTTGTTATTACAGATGTCTCAAAACACCAGGCAACGTACAATATAATCAAACCATTGATTATCATGTCTGTGTCAAAGACACCAAACAACATACATTATAATCAAATTATTGATTATCATGTCTGTCTCAAAGAAACCAGACAACATACAATATAATCAAACGATGTATTATCATATCTTTCTCAAAGACACCAGACAACATATCCTAGAATCAACCTTCTAATATGTTGTCGCTCTCAATGACACCAGACAAAAACAATATACTCAAACGATTGAGTATAATGTGTCTCAAAGACACCACACAACATACAATATAATCAAATGATTTATTATCATGTTTGTCTGAAAGTAACCAGACAACATACCATATAATCAAAAGATTGATGATCATGTCTGTCATAAAGACACCAGACAATATACAATATATTCAAACGATTAATCATCATGTCTGTCTCCATGACACCTGAACACATACAATATAATCCAACGATGTATTATCATGTCTGTCTCAAAGAAACCAGACAACATATTCTAGAATCAACTTTGTAATTATGTTGTCGCTTCCAATGACACCAGACAACATACAATATATTCAAACGATTGATTATCATGTCTGTCTCAATGACATCAGACAACATACAATATAATCAAACGAGTGGTTATAATTTCTGTTCAAATGACAACAGACAACATACAATGTAATCAAACGATTGGTTATCATGTCTGTCCCAATGAAACCAGGCAACATACAATATCATCCAACGATTGTTTATCATGTCTGTCTCAATGACACCATACAGCATACAATGTAATCAAACGATTGGTTATCATGTCTGTCCCAATGACACCAGGCAACATAAAATATATCAAACGATTGATTATCATCTGTGTCTCAATGACACCAGGCAACATACAATATAATCAAACGATTGATTATCATGTCTGTCTCAATGGCACCAGGCAACATACAATATAATCAAACGAATGAATACTCTTGTCTGTTCGAATGACAACTGGTAACATACAATATAATCAAACGATTGATTATCATCTGTGTCTCAATGAAACCATGCAACATACAATATTATCAAACGATTGATTATCATGTATGTCTCAATGACACCAGGCAACATGCAATATAACCAAACGATTGCTTATCATGTATGTCCCAATGACACCAGATAATATCCACCCATTGATTATGTTGTCCCTCCCATTGACACCGGGCAACATATAAAATAAAATCCACCGATTGATTATCATTTTTTCTCAATGACGTCACACACCAAACAACATAATTCACCGATTGATTATGTTTTCTGTCTCATTGACGTCAGACAACATACAATATAACACATCAATTGAATATGCTGTTTGTATCAATGACACCAGACAACATATAATAAAATCCATCGATTGATTATGTTGTCTGTCTCAATGTCAACAGACAACATATAATAAAATCCATCGATTAATTATGTTGTCTGTCTCAATTACACCAGACAACATGAAATAGAACAATGATTTTTGAAAACAACAGAGAGAGGACAACAAAGGATATAATCTGTTTAACAGTCTAATAAAACAATATTATACTGACACAAGAAAAACAAAAACATAAATGAAATAATGCTGTTAACAGTAAAGAATTTAAATACGTGTAAACGAATGGCGTTAGAATTCCTTGAACAAAAGAAATTAATGGTTTCAACACCCTTGTTTGATAATTTCTCGAAACAAGTTGTGTTTATAGATGTAGCATCTGGTGATAACTTTTATTTTCATATTACCCTTACTATACTAAATATTTACTACACTCATAATAAAATGTATTGAAGAGTACAATATATAAGGTTAAAATTAGCTAATGTATAGAATATAACGTGTCTACTTAAAACCTACGGATGATGTCAAGTGTAAATCTTTATATTAACAACCTATATATTCCTGTTATGATGAGTCAACATTCAACTTATAATGTTATCACGGAGTATTTATGCTGCTTATATTTAAAACCTTGTGTTCAAGGTCGAACTTAATGTAAAATGACAGAATGTATGATAATATACTTATAAATTACCCGAGTAGTCATTTGTAGATTGGCCGAGTGTCATCCTCTATATTTCCGAGTTATTGGCCGAGTTTTATAAAATATACAACACGAGTGGTCATTCCATAGATTTGCAAATAGTTATCTTATATATTGCTCGAGTGGTTTTTTTTTTTGTTTTTTTTTTGTAGATTGGTTGAATGTTATATTGACAGAGTATTGTCTATTATATTACCCAAGTGCTAATTATGGAGATTGAGAGAGTGTAATCTATTACATTACCTAAGTGGTCATTTTGTCAGATTGGCCACTACTCATCTTATTTATTACTACAGTGGTCATTGTGTAGATTGGCCGATTGTAATTTTGTAGATTTGCCAAGTTTGACTTTATATATTTACCGGGTAGCCAAATGTTATCTTACATATTGCATGACTGGCTTTTTTTTTTGCATTTTCGGTGTTGTCTTATATATAACCTTCGTGGTTGTTTTACAGATGAAAACGTGTTACCGTATATATATTACCAAGCGGTAATTTTGTAATTGGCCGATAGTTATCAAAATATAACCTCAGTGGTTGTCTTGTAGATTGGCCGATTGTGACCGTATATATTACCAGAGTGGTCATTTTGTCGATTAGTCAAAATAATCTGCTATCACCCGAGTGGAAATTGTGTTTAAATGATGAGAACTCGCAGATAAAGGGATGAATGATTAAATTAATTCAAGTATTGATAATAATTGTCAACGGCATTGTTGTTAATTTTTCATCAATGAACCCACTTTTGTTTCTTAAGACGTTCCTTCGTTATACCCATGCATACCTTCCCGCAAAGATCTCAGTCATATCTGTGAACATTATGTCCTGATTAACAATTTATTATTATCCTAGCTCCTATTCAAGCTAGAATTTCAGTGATATTGAGGGCTTATTGCCCTTCTCAGAATGAACCGCTCCAGTTTGAAAGCAGTCCTTTGATATCTTCAAGCATATACTCATAACACTGTGTTGGTCTATGTTTTCAATAACTGTCGCTTACATTTACCATGTCGTATTAACAAAATCATTTTGACACCAGAAGTGAACAGATAAAATGCAAGAAAATGAAAGTCGTCTTTGAACTTCAAACATCCCCAGTCAACAGAAAACGAGCGTGTTTATGTTTTATTAGCATTTTAATAAAAAAAAAATTAAAGAATAATATTGAAAATATCGAAATAAAAACAAAGATCAGTGTTTTAATAAGTTTAAAACATCATTAAACACTTTATGAGATGAAAAAAAAAATTAAAGGTTAATTCGTAGTGAAAATGTTTATAAAACATTGATAAAATTATGTAATAGTTGTATTTGAACTAACTTTCAGTAACTGCGAGCACTCGTATTTACAACTGTAGGTGCTTTGTGAATATTGTTTTGCGTTAGTTGGTTTGTTAGCCTTCTCGTTTGACTTGTGACACATTTTCAACTATACGGGATAGGTATTTTCATTGTTGAAGGCCATCAGGAGACCTACAATTGATTTTGTCTTCTTCTTTTAAAACTTGATAACTGTCCCAAAGCCTCATGTTCTAAATTATAAACTTATCGCAAATTCAGACTACTATTTACCTTTTCTGAAGAACATTTTAATTGTTTGCATACTATTCACACAATACTGTTTTGATATTTTTGTGTAGACGAACATATCTATCGTGTCTATGATGCGTTAATTGGTAGAATTTTCTTATTGTTTATACTTATATACTTCAGAATTTACTTTCAAAATATCATTTATCTAACATGTGTACAGATTCTTAGTTTTTTTAGTAATGTCATAATATTTCACTTAAGACAAGTAAAACAAAAACAACAATATATCAAAATGTTCATACGGTTTAGATGTCTATGACTAGATATAATAAATACCTTAGATGAATTTAAAATTTATACAACTAGCTCAATTTTTTGGTTATAATAAAACACCCATGCATCCACGCATCCCATATTGCATGATAGGACCCGACACTACTTTAGTGTTTCGACAGTAAAGCTTGGGATGCATTATTTGAATATAATCAAATATGAAAGTTATTCATGTATATATTGATTTATTTATGTTTTAATTCTTCTTCAATAGATCTAGTTATTATGACAGATCTGCCATTATCAGGGTCCAACTGTCAATTTTTGTTAAAGTCTTTAACTTTGATCTATTAAGCATATCTCCAACACTCTTGTGTTTGCTATACGCAACTATTGGTGCTGTATTAAATATTTGTACACAATCTTCGTCAAACTGTAATAAACGCCAGTGTTTCATAATACGTTTCTTTGTTTTACGTATATATGGATTATATTTAGTTATTAAAACTAATGGAATATTTTGTTTTGTTGTTGTAATTCAGTACGGTCAATTGATAAGGCATCAGTAATACTATCATCTATTTTGCACGTTATCATAACCCCTATCTAATAATTTCACTTTGAAATTAGTTAGATTGTTTATTAATTTGTTATGATTTTAATAAACCCTTCATTTACAGAATGACTGGGTTTTAACAAGGAAATTCATTCATTGTACACAATATTTATTATTATTGTTATAAATTTTAGGACTTCACCAGGAAACTGATAATTGAGGACCCTTGAAATAACTTTTTTTAAGTCAGTAAGAAAGGAATTGATCAACACCTTCTACATATAGACTTTAATACTTTTGTCATTTTAAACTATAAAACACATCAGAATGGTGTCTCAACGGTATGACACAAATTTAAAACTATGCATAACCCAAACAAATCCTTTATATTGTATATTCAAGAAAGAATGCTCACATTGTGTGAGAAATATTGAAGATCTCACATTATGTGTGAAAATTGAAAATGAAACACCCACCGCCCTTTTTTTCAAAACGTACTTTTTAAGGGCATGGTATTTTTAATAATTAACGAATGTTATTGATTGCCATATATGCGTGATTTTCTAAATATGCGTGCATGATATAATCAGAAACAACAGCGCAAGCATGTTTTTATCTTTCATTTTTAAATTCCGTAAACGCAACTTTGGAATGTTTTACCTCGATTACCTCCTTTCCGCGATCATTTAAGCGTTTATGCAATGGGCGTCAATTCAGACGGTATATGCAGACAACAAACAAACGAGTAGAACAAGTTACCAACGGCAATATTATTTCATATTCTTTGAGTTGTTTATAGAAGAATTAGTCAGCTTATTGAAAATTGCTGAACGCTTGTATAATTTTTGGTTAAATTGAAAATAAAGGTATTTTTATGATAAAACTCACAACAACGGACGTGAATTCCTGGTTTTAATGTTGTTAAAATAAAGGGAAACATTTTTTTCAGTGAGCGATCAGCAGATTTTATGGAGTAAAAGGTATCTTTTACCATACAGTGAAATTTCATGGCGACATTTTTAGTATGGGAAATTGTTCTACAGGCTAAATCATATGGAACATTTGTCATATCGTAAAATCACGTGACGACTTAGACACCACGTGTGACAGCAGAAAATATTTTCCTGGTAGACGTATCGACAATGTGTACCACATAAACAATTCTGGAATCAGTTATTTTTCTTTAAAAAAAAATAAATAAAAAAGGGGGATGCCTAGAAAATGAATAAAGTCCGGCATTAACCTACCTGCGAAGTAAGCAAAACATGCGCGCTGATTTGACCTAAAACTAACGTGTGGATAGAGTTCTTCTAATAACCTCATTGAACTCTCGAGCCCTTTAAACAGAACTATCATAGATAACACATATTAACTAACTACATAAATTATTTCTATTTGATAAGTTAGGTCTGGGCTACTGTTAGTTGCCATCCAACTAATAAATGATGTTGGGGTAAACGTTAACATGGTTGATAACATGCAAATTAATAATCCAATCGAGATATGTGTTTATGATGTTTGTTCATTTGGTAATGTGCTATGAACTGTAGAGTGTTTTCCACTAATAACGGGATCTGACGTCCGAACCCTTTAAATAGACACAATCTGGGTTTTTCAAGACCGGACATTGTATTTTATAGATGAGAAAAGCAGTTTTCGGTTAAAAGTATTTTATCTTATGAACACATACAACTTTTGAAGATAGGATATTTGAAAGGAAAAGGGTGTATTCTATAATGCAAGCATTTTACGTTTATAGGTTTTAAATTAAAATAACATACCAAATTGGTTATCGGATGTTTGAATTTTGTTGATATTACATAGATATAAGAAGATGTGGTATGAGTGCCAATGAGACAACTCTCCATCCGAGTCAAAATTTATAAAAGTAAACCATTATAGGTCAAAGTACGGTCTTCAACACGGAGCCTAGGCTCACACCGAACAATAAGCTATAAAGGGCCCAAAATTACTAGTGTAAAACCATTCAAACGGGAAAACCAACGGTCTAATCTATATAAAACGAGAAACGAGAAACACTTATGAACTACATCAACAAACGACAACTACTGAACATCAGATTCCTGACTTAGGACAGGTGCAAACAAATGCAGCGGGTTTAAACGTTTTAACGGTACCAAACCTTCACCCTTTTTCTGAAACAATAGTATAACATCACAACATAGAAAGACACACTATAAAATATCAACTGAAATAGCTTAACTCAATCAAAGGACATATTAACACCATTGAACATACACTGAACAAATAAATTTGACCTATGATACAATGTAAATTCAAAATAAATAAACTAAGGGAAGAATAATAAAAGTAACAAGTTATATCGGTATGAAATGTTGAACAATTTAAGAAAAACAATATGCTCGAACAAAATATCAGCCATTTGCAATAACTTTAAACACAGGTAAATGAACATAAGTTTGTTGTTAGGTATACGTGTACAGTTACAATAGAGAAAGGAAATATTTTAACAAAATAAATAATTTTGATGTTCATAGTACGAAGTGGAAATTTATATTAGTACCAAACACTTATCAAAGCTGGTATATAGACCAGATATAACCCTGAATAACATTAAATAACAAAAAGCATTACAATTAGTATCAACAGGTCAAATAAACAAGAAAGTACGATTTGAGAGTACTCGCAGTTACTGACAGCTAGTTAAAAGCCAAAACAATTAATAATAAAAATCATGCATCAGAGACTAAAATCAACTAAAACACATCCCAGGGATTTAGTATTTTAACGTCATGGACAGTCAAAGAAGACATGACTTGTGCAATGCCAAAATAAATGTATCGACAGACAGTAGGATAGTTAGGAATTAAACCTCTTTATAGATCAAAATGAACGTGGGTGTGTCTTTAAACATCCCGTTTGAAAAGAATACAAATTTAGTTATGTTTTAATTTGCTGATGACAAAATCGATATTAGTGCCAATGTAAACTATATTCAAAGATCTAATTACAACATTGGTAAGATAACCTGAACTAATAAGTTTATTTAAAGGTTCGATGAGTTTACATGGATCACAAAGTGATTTCCGCGCTTTAAGTACAATATTACGGTAAAATTTAGGATGTGAAATACCGATTTTAATCAGTTTTCTACAGGTACAGCCAAATTTACTAATCAAATCTTTGTATCTATGAAAGAACTTAGCAAAAGTTTTACGTAATTTATGGTAACGAAATCCCTGACTTAATAATTTACGAGTGATGCAGTGATTACGTTCGTTAAAATCTATGACATCACTACACACACGGGCATAACGAACGAGTTGGGATATATACACACCGTATGATGGAGCCAAAGGAACATCGCCGTCTAAAAAAGGAAAATTAACAATAGGGAATGAAAAATCGTCTCTTTTGTCGTAAATTTTCGTATGGAGTTTTCCTTTAGAAATTGAAATGTCCAAGTCCAGAAAAGGACAACTACTGCTGTTTATGTTAGATTTAGTTAAAGTAAGTTCTATTGGGTAAATTTCGGTAGTATATTTAGAGAACTCTGGATTATTTAACGAAAAATATCATCTAGATAACGGAAGGTATTGTTGAATGTATCAACCAAATGTGACGATGAAGTGTCTTTACTGAGTTTGGTCATAAACTGAGATTCATAGCAATACAGGAATAAATCTGCTATTAAAGGGCGCAGTTAGTGCCCATAGGAATACCTACTACCTGTCGATACACTTTATCGCCGAAACGTACATATATGTTGTCCAGGAGAAAATTTAAAGCTTCAATCATATCTTCACATTTCCAGTAAGTGTATCTAGCATACTTTCCTTTTTCGTTACAGAAAAAGGCTTTAAACGAGTTACAGCAAATAAATTTGTAATGAGATTTTTCAAAAGACCATTTAATTAAATATGAAAGATTGTGTGGAAGTGTAGTATAGAGAGTAGAAAAATCATAACTGTCAACAGAATTAAAAGGACCATCAAAAGCATGTATTTTATCTAAAACCTCTAAAGAATTTTTAACACTCCAAAAATAATTAATACCATTATTTTCATAAGCTTTATTACAAAAGTTAATAACAAGTTCTTTGATAGTAGTAAGGAGGTAGTTAGAAGAACTGATAGATTGGTAGTAGAACACTTACTAGATGCATGTCTTATTTCACCGATAGGTATAAAAAAAGGGGCTAGCCATACATTTTGTTTTTGCATAAAGTAAAGACATTCAGATATGAACAAAACGTATGTGTTTTCATCGTTTATGAAAAGTTAATTAAATCTTCGTAAAACCGTTATATTTACTATTTCCATCACAACCGATTGAACTCAAAGGATACGCTTGTTATATCGCTGGTGAAGGTAAATCTAGTAAAGTGATTCGGACGCACGATATTTACAGTTTTATTTTTATTTTATTATGAGGAATAAAAAAACATGGTCATGGGGTCAATTTTTCTCTGACTGTTTATAAAGTCTTTACACTTAATCCATTGGATGTTGGATATGTACTGATTGATAATTTTCTTAGTTGCATGTTGCTTTTTTAATTAGTTGTTATTGGCTTTGAACTAGCTATCAGTATCTGCGAGTACTCTCAGATCTGTACATCGTGTCTTTTGTTGTTTGGTTGTACGAGTACACGGCCACGTCCACTCTGTGTTTTTGTTAGATATATTTCTATTTGTATCCATCTGATGAGTTAAGCCTTTTCATCTGATTTTTTACTTTGTTTTTATCTTGTAATGTTACATCACTGTCCCAGGTTAGGGAGGGTTGGGCGCACACTAACATGTTTAACTCCGCCACATTCTGAATGTGCCTGTCTCAAGTCAGGAGCCTGTAATTCAGTTGTTGTCGTTTGTTGCTGTTCATCATATGCGTTGTTTTTTATTTTTTTTAACAGTTCTTGTACCGTCTGTTGCATCACTTTCCCAGGATTAGGGGAGGGTTGGGCGCACACTATCATGTTTAACTCCGCAACATTCTGAATGTGCCCGTCCGAAGTCAGGAGCCTGTAATTCAGTGGTTGTCGTTTGTTGCTGTGTTAGATATTTGTTTTTCGTTCATTATTTTGTACATAAATTAGGCAGTAAGTTTTCTCGTTTGAATTGTTTTACATTTGTCATGTCGGGGCCTTTTTATAGCTGACTATGCGGTATGGGCTTTACTCATTGTTGAAGGCCGAACGGTGATCTATAGTTGTTTATTTCTGTTTCATTTGGTCTCTTGTGAAGAGTTGTCTCATTGGCCATCAAACCACGTCTTCTATTTTTAAACACACACCAGCTCAGTTTGAAAAGAGTCCGAGGCCGGTGTCAGAAAAATCAAGCAAATTGACAATGCTCAAAAACAATTAAGAGGGACTACTTGAGTTACTGAAATGCCAGTTTCAGACCTCAAAAATCGAATCGAACTATTATGTCTTCATCGTATGAGAATCAACCACAACTACTCCATGACATATAATGTCATTATAAATTATACGAGAAAAACATAACCCGTTGCATGCCAACGACTGGTTTAAGCATAAATGTGTTTATATCCGATGCAAAGACCCTAAGAGTGAATCAATATTAATTTTAAAAATGCCATCTTTAATGACTTAACAACAGTATCGTAAATACACCCTTGTGAATAAGTCTGTTTAAAGTTCATACAAATGCATATCCATATTTTAGATATACAAAATGTACAGGAAACTTAGGAAAGTAAAATACCTCCACCCCAGCCGAAGATGATACAATTTTATAACTTAGTTTACTCTTTCAAATAACATGACTGTAAGTTAAAAATACATCTAAAACTTATTCTTTGAACTTCAAATGAACAATTAGATAAACTGTCAGTTAAAGATTAAATTTTTTATCGCCCGTGTATTAGGAACTTATTTGTCAAGTAGTTGTATTTATCTTTGTCCAAGTAGATCGACTTTTAAAACTTTTAAATGTGCATTGAATTGTGTGTTTTCATGCGAAAACACGAATTAAATTATAAAGTGTTATCTTAAATGTTTTCCTTTTAAATGAACACATCTGACACATTACCAGTTTAAAGTTTATTTATCAAGTATTATATAACTGCATTAAAGATGTTATCGTTTCGTTACATTAAGCTTCTATAATACATGTAACATTACGTGAGCTTGTCTATATACAATCATATGTTAAAGATTGTAATTTGATATTTACATCTATCATTAGTCAAATGAAGGTTACAATCAACCATTACATATAGGGGCGCAGCCATTTTATGAAGTTAACATTGTATTCAGAATTAAGAGTATGACTAATCCGGATTGTTCGATATGTGCACACGTTATTTTTCATTATTAGAGTCTTCGTGCAGTCTGCATTATACCAAAGGCAAAATAATATATTTTCCTTATCCCTAACATATCTGAGATGTCTTTTCTACGCTAGGATGAGACACGTGTTTTAAGTGCAAAATTGATAGGGAAGGAGAAAAGTACAAATTACGTAAAGAAAAGCCACCTACATTTTTGGACCAAATAATACTGTCTGAATACTTTTTCTTTAATTGTAGCACAGTTTCGTTAAAATCAATTTTCCAAAGTCTGTATCTCGAAAAGGGCTATCATTGTCGCCTATGGAGAATTTAATTGTGTATTGCAATCTGAAACTTCATGATTATTTAAAGAACTTTAAACTTATTCCAATAACCTTACGTCCTATTACTATCAACAAAATACAACATTGTATGCGTATATACATGTTATACGTGTAGTTTAACAATTCATATATATTGTTTAAGGAATATAGTAATCGCCTTATTTTCTAGGTTAAAGTTATTAATTCAACTAAGGAATGTGAAAAAAGAAGAAAAAGAACAGGGGTATAAAATCTATGGCTGTGTTGATAAACGTAAATATCATAAAAACGTTCAGTAATAAAATTGAGAATGGAAATGGGGAATATGTCAAAGAGACAACAACCCGACCAAAGAGTAAGAATAGATGTTTCATTTAAATTGTTACATGTAAAGTGTATATATTGAAAAGGTGGCTAATAGAAATCAAATGCGTCACTTGAAGATTTTTTTCCTTTTGTTTAGTTCAGATTAACAATAGATTTTTTTTCTGTATTTGCAATAAAAAGTGATCGATTAAGGGTAAATGAAAATGTTTTAAATCCTCTGATTTACATTGCAATTGCTTTTTAATTACATGCATTAAGTATACATTTAAGACAATAGCAATACGACTGATAACACTATTCAAACGTACAAACAGAACCTTACTGTTGGATTTGTTGTCAATATTCCATATTCTCAATAAAGTAGTTTCCTCACAACATAAATTGTTTTCATCTCAAACAGGCAATATAAAACCCTTTTGAACGACCTTGTTGTACCAATGAAGACTTTTGCATGCATTATAACGGTATGCCACTAGCAAGATACATATGAAGCAGTGTATCGAAGAAAGCCTCTTCGTTAAATGAATAAGGGTTATTTTAAGTCAAATATAGAGGTTTAGAATTTTGGGGTGATTCGAATAAGACAGGCAGGGCGTTACAGAGGAAAAAGGCCCCAAATCCAAGTTTAAAATACGTGGTTATACATTTTTCTTGAACGGATAAATCCAACAATTTGCCATTTGGAAAAACACTACTTTATTTGTTTCACATGGTAATATGAGATTTGGTTGGATATATATTTCAGAGTGTCAGGGTTGGCAATAGAAAGAAATTCCATCGGTCGGTCCTTCATTTAATCTATCATAAAACCTCTCAGTGTGTTATAAAACAAGACATATATTCATCATCTCTAATGTTAACTACAAAAACTACAATAAATTATAAAATATTACAAATTTCATCGAACTTAAAATTCAAAGATAACAAATGATTTGCAGCGCTGCAACTTTACAAATTAATGTAGAACACTTAACCTTAAATTACAACCACTCAAGTACGTTTTCAAACACTCTAACAACCTTAAATAATAAGTATTATCACTTGAAATATCGTTCTTGACTTCTTAGGCATGCCATGCGTTTGAACCAATCCACGCTGCATGCACCATACTGTATTCATTAATTAGATTGTATTTTACAGCACATTCAAAAGTTTGACCTATGAAATTAATCATCCGGAACATAAATATCATTGCAAATGTTGAATATATCTGAAGATTATTGAAAATATGTAGTAATTTTCAAGTAGTTTGTGTAGCTTGTATATAGTCAGTTACAGTACCATATTTAACTGGGTTATTTCGTTGAGTATTTGAAATCCGGTTACCTACCCTGAAATGTGATATTTAAAGAATATAAATAAATCCACAGTATCAATTCTTTCTGAATTTTATATTAACGAAATAGAAGTTATGTGTCTTTGATTTGTATACCCTTATTAAGATTTTCTTGCGATCTTATTTCATCTATGTCGGAGATTTATGATAGACGAGAGATAACTCAAATAAATATGAAATATGTTCCATCAACCATAAAAACACATTTAAGAATGCTCGAATATTTTGCATTTTGCTCTGTTTTTTCGTCTCCTATAAGACACTAGTGCTTGTACCCATGCAACTTCTTCAGTTAAGGTTTTCTTTAGCAAACACCTAAGACAGGGAGACTCTGCCCTTTTACCTAACTGACATTCATGAATCACCGTTAACTTAGTTTTTCTACAAAAAATGTGAATTGGTACCAGCGCGCCAATTTAAAATTATACGTGGTATGCTTTAAATATACGCCTTATCAAATATCAACATGAACGTGCCAAAGAAAAGAATAGAATCTATAAACAGATTACATCTGGTTAAGACAACATATATACGGCACGTTAGAATTAGACTTGAACATATAATTTATTCAATGTTATTTTGCAATGGAAAAACACAATGGGTGTTTTAAATTCATTTGCATTATTGTATATCTTGTCAAATACTATCAACTGCAACAATGTATTTTTGCGTTTTTATGCCAGGTTTTATAACTATCTAAAACTCTTTCACTTTTATGGCAGTTGTTTATAGTTCCGATATAATGACAACATTGTGTGAGCAATAGACATAATAGGTGAATATGACTTAAATGGGATCCACCAGCAAAACTGTGTAAACATACACCGAGGACATACAACACATCTGACTAAAACATTCAAACAACCATAAGAATAAATCTAACAAATACCCAAAAGCAAAATTGTTGCAGTTTATAGTAATTGACAAAACGCAAAAAAAAGTTTACAAAGTGTTATGGTTACCTTTACGGAAAACGGCAGTTTTTCCTATCTGAAGTATTTACCAGGGATCATTTTACTTAAGATCCTTTATCCATCCAGGCCCTGATATCCTATAGGAGACAAGGAAAAAATAACAGTCAAAGAATGCAAGATATTTTAAGACGCTCATGAAGATATGTAATGGACGCTGGTACATGTTTCACATTTGAGATATCTCCCGTCTACCGTAGAAAACTATATCACAGGAAAAAACTATTCAAGGCGTATACGAATCAAAGACAAAACAGTTAACTCTATTTAGTTATGTCCAGACATATTGATTAAATTTCACACGATGTTTACATACGTTGGTATGTTTGTCAATATATTCAGTTCTATTGATTGAGAATAGGCTTCCTTGTCTAATTATCTAAAATTAGTTAGCCTTTATCTAATAAACAATCATTTGTATATTTGTTTTGTTTATCCACAATAAATGATTAATATTTAGACCTTTAAAAGAAGTGCATTACGCCCTAATGAAAAAATGATAATCTGGTGTACTAATTTATTTGCATAAATGAATTCTCCAGTTCATAGCAAACCAAACAAGCTGTTGAAAATGTGGTAGCTTCGTAAATTGATTTTTCCCAGTGCCATAAACAAGAACTAGTATTTTCATCATTTATCAGACAATAGAATACCTTCTTGAATGACCTTGCTGTACCGATGAAGACTTTTGCATGCATTATAACGGTATGCCATAAGCAAGGTACATATGAAGCAGTGTACTGAAGAAAGCCTTAACTTTTCGTTAAATGAGTAAGGGTCGTATTAAGTCACATATCTATGTAGTTTTAGAATGTTGGGTTGCTTCGAGTTAGTCCTGCAGGGCGTAACAGAGGAAAACAATATAAAATTAGAAAGATGGAGGTTGATACCCAATGTCTCCATATTGCTATGATATTTTTCATATAAGCATCAAGTTTTCACCGGTTCAACGACGGATTATTTGAAACTATATGAATTATTTTGATACACACTAATGATTTAGCAGAAATGGCACTTTCAGTATTAAGTATTATTGAAATTAAAAGCGTTTAATTTCACATTTACATGGTTTATAATACTCAAGCAAAATTACATGTATAAGAATTTTCAAAATGTCAAACCCATGGTCCAATGATAAAGTAGAAGAACGATAAAACAGTTCAGTTATCAGAAAATTTGTACTTAAACATGGGAAAGGCTATTTATATCAAACTATAATGAAGGCAAGGGAAATGATTTTATACAGAACAATTGAAAATATTTGTCACTTATTACTGGCAATCAGGTTTTCTGAAACAATCTATTACGGAATTATGAATATTTTCTAAGCACAACTAAAACCGCATCATTTTCATGAAGTAAATGGTTGTAAATATTTTGTGGAGGTGTGCGCATCACAATGGGTAACTGACAAATGCAGCGATCCGGGAAACTGACGGTGATTGGGAGATATTTCACTCGATCCATGATTTATGCCTGACAAGTTCTTAAATTTGCAGATGTGGAAAATCAGATTAATGTAATAGTGGGGTCAACAAATATGTAACTCTTCTAACTCCTCTATTAGATGAGACATAAACACGTCAACTTATATCCAATTTAAAGATTATATTATGTCTCCAGGTCGGCGCCTAAAAAAAAGAATACTCTGTTTTCAAATTAATGCCACTTGCGAAAATTCTATATTTCAGTTTGAATAATAAAATTTATGTTTATTAATTGCTTATATCTACATTTAAAATAGTTAGAAGTAGCATACGGTCACTAAAAAGTAAATAAAACCTAAACCCATTTAGATAATAAAACATGCGTTAAGGCATCACTGTTTGTATTTGTGGTCATACCAATAGTAATGCACAAAGACAGACAACTCTTTTAAAAATCGGTTATCATCTCCAAATAGCACAAAACAGAGGGAACAATTTAACAATTTAAGATAGTTGTTTTCATGTTGTTGAAATTCACACAATATAATGGAATATGTTTTTAGTAGTATGTAAGTCATTAGAAAAACAGCACGGGATTATCATTTTCAGTATAAATTTGTCTGACTCATGTTTTGATAAAGAAAACTAATATGAACAGTACGCATAGTTTTGTGTGAGGAAATGAATGCACCCTGACTACTTTTGTTATTAGAGACTTCTAAACGGGCTAGTATAGGTTTATGTCGCCCGCGATGTTTTAAACCACCCACGCACAATCCAACGTAAATAAACGTAAGTTACAAAATTTACAGAAAGCCGTGATTAAATGACTCTTGAATGTCAGAAACGGCACAGTACCATGGCTGTTACAATGTGATACTTTTTATGCATTATTTTTGCAATATCGAGTCGAGTATTGCCCCAAAATATCTTTGAAACTGTTTTTTCTTCAATATATATCTGTTGTAACTGTTACATTATTTATCAATTTCTTTCCAAATTTAAAATAAAGATTATTTGAAATCAATTTAATTGTGTTGAAGCTGAAAAGTCGCATTACTTTTCCGCATGCAGTAACGATATTGATAACTGAACAGAACGTATATTTATTAACAATACCTAAGGTTTGCAATCGCGTTTCGTATTAACATAACTCATTATTTTTACCTAGAATACTAGTAATAGAAAACAACACATGATTCCCAATACGAATCCCTAACATGCCAAGTAAAACAAGATTTGAAAATATACCTTCCGTGATGTTGACAAAAATACGTAGGTCTCCGCTAATTTTGCAAATGAACTGTCCAATGCTCAAATGTTGAATCCTACGATCGTTTCACAAGCTGTTGTAAAACTGTATTTCAAACGTGTGTTTTGAATTTACTCGCCCTTCAACATTTGACATGTAAAAAGATGATGTGAAATAACAATTAGAACAACAAAAGACGTTGCTGCTTTCAATCCGACAATACTTAACCTATTGATAAAGTGCCCACATCAAGGTTAAAATTTACTGAACGTTCGCAAAAAAAATTCCCAAAATGCTACATTTCGGTTACATTTCTATTAAAGATTAACATTCATTGTATAGTAGGTAATATTTCTATATTAGGAAATGTAATGTAATAACATAATACACTAATCATGATACAGTCTTGAAATTAGAACGTTCGATACTCTGCTATTTTCAAAATAGTCGTAAACGTCAATTACAAAAAAAGGAATCTAATAACAGTTATAGTTATTGCCCTTTGCCTTGTTTTTCGACTTTAAAACACAAAGTCCATGGCAACCTGCAAAACAAGTTGATGAATCAGAAACAATAAACGAATACAGTTTGTGTTAGAAAAAATAATCAGCAAGTGTCAGCAGTATATTAAAAACTTGTAAATATATATCAAATATACATAAAACATAACGGAGTTTATCACATTAAATCCAAGTGGAAATCGAACGTGTTCGTCGTCAAGGTATGCGTATTTTGTCTGTTAATACACCACTCGTCATGTAAATTATATTTCAGACAAGTACATGTCATTTTGTATAACTTTCCCATTTAGAACTTTGCATTACTCTTATTCAGAAATTTTCTATCTTTTCGGAAAGGAGTATTTAGCATGGACTATTGTTGTATTGTTAAATTTTATCGATGATGAGTACTTTCATTAATACAGATGGTCCGGTTGATTGCAATGGTTATGAGGAATTTTAATTAAAAAGTATCTGCATTTTACAGTTATAATTTCCTTATGGATGAACATTGGTCAAATCAGATGTATCCTACAGGATATCGATGTTCCGAGGAACACAAAATCAGATGCTACAGTGTTCCGAAGAGGACCTTGGTAATCCGGACGACGTCCTGTTCGGTTTGTTTCTTGTATTGCTACTCATGCATTAAGCTACCACGTTAATGGTACATGTACCCTAGGGGAATAATCCACCAGTAGTAAAGTTTCTTCTAGGAAATGTTTTATACACCGAGTTTGTTGTAGTTAAAAAATACAAAAAAAAAACAAACTCAAGGAAAATTCAAAACGGAAGTCTGTTATCAAATGGCAAAATCAAAAGCTCTCACCCCAATAATAATAACCTTTAATTCAATAAGCGGTATTCATTACATGAATATGGTTTTGCTGCACGTTGATACGTTTTATTCGAATATGAAGTTAGGATAAATACTATATATATATAAGATTCATTTAATATCTTACTAATGAAAGATATTAAGTTATCCGAAATATTTAACATTTGTTCATGATTTTGTTTTTGTTTTTGTTGTTTTTTTTTTTTTTTGTGATGTTGTACCGTTTTAGACTTGTTATATATTATATTTTGTATTGCTCTAGTAGTAGTTGTATATACAGAATGTACACAGCCATGTTTCACCATCACTGATGGTGATACGATGGATAAATCTGTTGTAGAGTTGTCACTGGTTCAGACGTACTTATAAATATAATTATTTCTGTGACTGTATCTTGCATTAATTTGTAGGATCCTTTACAATAGATATTTCAGCTGATCTGTAACAATTCCATCTTCATGCCTTATATATCATGTACTGTATTACGACGCTAGATTAAAACTGACAAGGAAAGGTAACACCCGGCCAACGAAAGCTTTATTTTGAAGCCTAGGTGGTCGTGTGGTCTAGCGCGTCGGATACAGTGCAGGCGATTTGGTCTCACGATATCTCAGTTGCATGAGTTCGAATCCCGGCGAGGAAGAACAAAAATTTGCGAAAGCAAATTTACAGATCTAACATTGTTGGGCTGATGTTTAGACGAGATGTATATAGATACATATATATATATATATATATATGTTGATCTAATTTAAGCATGTAATACTCAAATAATCAACAGTAGTTATTGGGGAAAATGGATCATGTTTGACCATATAGAAACTTTAGAAAGAATGTTCTTATACAGTCATTGGTACTCTGATCCAATCATGTGACGCGCAGTTTATATTGTGTTTGTGGTGTCCTGGTGTGCTGTTGTGAATTCATGGGGGTGTCCGTTGTTATTCTGCGGTTAACATGTTGTAATGTAATATTATATTATTTATGTATGTATTTCTGTGTGCTAAGTGTTCTTGCGTTTGTTTGTATTGTATTCCTGTCAAGTAGTGTTATCAGTTTTTCTGTATTTTTAACGTTGCCATATAAGCAGGATTTTAGTTATACATGTATCAATGGTATATGAACAGAAACACACCATGAGTACTTTCGACGGCCTCAATTATTTATTTTTTTTAGGTAACAGTAATAGCAATTCAAAGATGAGACCTACCTAGCAAAAACACGTTTTAAACACGCTAAAATTCATCTTATTAACGTAGTTGTTTCAATCCAGAAACTTTAGTTCAGAAGGGCCACTTTTGATGTCACTATGATGCCATAAACATGTCGAAATGTATTTGGTAATTTTACGCATAGTTTTTGGTAAAAATAAATATAAGCTACATTTGTAGACCTTAACCCCAAAAATTATTGTACATACATTAACAACTTTGTCAATTACATTATGTAGAAAAATATTTTTAGGGGGATAAGCCATAGCAAAAAGTGCTTATTTAGCCCGTTCGATGTTATATGTTTAACACTACATGTTATGAGACGGACTAGTTTTTAAATATCTGAAGGATGGTATTAATAGATTTTTGAATAAAGGGACAAACAGAATGCATTATACCTTCTCCTTTGTTGCGTCTGAAACGCTTCAACCGTGGGACTTGTAACTTTTAACTCATCAGGACAAGAAGGAGGAGTTTGTATTTATTGTGTCCCCATATGAATATTATAGTTGAAATACACTTTCAAGACGGGGTACATGCCTTGTAGGATTACATTAGAATATCTTTTTTTTTCATAATTACTTACTTACAAAGAGCGCTTTTTGCTTAAAATATGAAAGACATTAAATTTTACAAATATTATTATACTTCTGACAAAAGAATAAACGTGAAAGAATAATCAGAAATCGAGGATTGAATGTGAAACATAACCCGTGTGTGACTGCATGTGAACAAGGTATGAGAATCTGAATGATACATGCATGGGCTACTCAATGCAGAAAGATAAATAATGTATTTTGATGAGATTTCGAACACGAATATTTAACTAGTTTTGTTGAAACTAATCAGCTCATCAAATATGCCACATTCTATATGTGCCTGTCCAAAATAAGGAGCTTGCAGTAAGTTGGTTGTCGTTCGTTCATGTCTGTCATATTTTTTCCGTAGATTGTTTTGTTAAAAATTAGGCCGTTAGTTTTCTCAATTAAATTGTTTCATATTTCTCATATCGGGGCCTTTTAAAGTCGAAAAAACAGTATGGGTTATTCTCACTATTGGAGGCTTTACGGTTGCCTATAATTGTTTGCATCCACTTCATTTGAAATTTGGTTGATAGAGTTCTCAATGGCAATCATACCACATCTTCTTAGTTTTTATATTTATAATTAGGTACGTGAGATGCACATTTGTTTAAAGGACTGTCTGCTGATAACACGTTCTATCTGACGCTCGTCTCTTGGAAGATGTCAGCATTAAAGCTAATAGTGTCCGACATTTTAGCTACAGCCATCCGAAATTCAAAGTGGATATTAGTTTCATGTTTATAAAAAATATAAACATTCCTTTTCAAGTTTAAATATCTTTTTTAATAAATGGAAGTGTAGGAAAATTATAACCAAGCATAATGTAATATATAACATGTATAAGATATACATTAATTTTCATAACTTGCTTTTTTAAACAAAACCGCATAAGTTATAACCCGTGCATATCAAGTTGAAACTTGGGAAATACAGGCAACATTAGGCTACCGCTGTTCAAAAGTCAAAAATCGATTGATATCAAACAAATCCGGGTTACAAACTAAAACCGAGGGAAACACATCAACTATAAGAGGAAAACAACGGAATAACAAAAAACACTGAAGTGAAACAAAAACAAACGCCAACATACATAGACACGGACTATTTGATAACAACTGCCATATTTCTGACTTGGTATAGGACATTTTCAGAAAAAAATGGTGTGTTGAACCTGGTTTTATGGCTAGCCAAACCTCCCGCTTATATGGCAATGTTAAAACAATATTGCTAAAATGACAACACAACGTGGCAGAAATACAGTACAAACAAACCAAAAAACACTCAGCACAGAGAAACGCTTAAATAAATAATATAACAGTACATTAGTAAAATGTAAACCGCAGAATAACAACGAACATCTTTCCTTAACGGCAGCACAGGACTCCACAAACAGTGACGTATTTTTGTGACGTATATATAATCTTGAAATTCATACAATTAAATTGAACGAGATCGAAAAATTAAGAATAACTTTCAAAATACTAGTCCAAATAATTATCATGAGTATGACGGTATTGAAAGCTATTTTAAATTAATGCTGCGACGACATCATAATTATTTGGACTAACACAATACTTTATCCATGGAAATTGGAAATTAACTCGACTATACTGACAAATAAGACATATGTGAAATGTACTGAACATACAGAATTCAAACCACAAACGATTAGAAATAACACAATATCAAACTTAACCCACAATAGAAACATCATAACCAAATACATGAAAGTTGGATGTATAAATACCTAGACACGTCGTTTAGCAATGCAAATTCACACTCGGCAAAACAGTCATATTCAGGAATAGGTCATGTTCGGTACTTAGCAGACAGACGACATAGATGTTAAACCACAATCTAAGACGTGGTAAAAATGTCGTTAGCTAGTTTAGACACAGACACATCGTATAGATGAACCAATTCGTGATGGTGTCCATAAAATTTACGGAGTTTAATTTTTAATCTTTCCTCCTAATAACTCTGATGGAACAGTTTCTGCGTAAGGAGCACACTCCTGTATATGAAGTCCGTATAGTGTGAACAAGCACGAGCTTAATGTTAGCTCAACTGAAATATTTTAACACCATAAGACGAAAGAAGCAGAGGAAATGTTACTGCTGAAAATGGGAAATTGATAATTGGGAAGTTGAAATCATCCCGTTTGTCACAGATTTTAGTGTGAAATCGTCCATCTGTGTCAATATTGAGGAAAAGATCAAGGTATGAAGCAGTCCTTCTAGAACTAAAAGTATCTTTAATTTCAAGTTCACTGGGATATATTAGATGCAAGTACTGACTGAAATATGGGTTATTCAGTGATAAAACATCATGAATATATCTGAAATTAAAATTAAAGAATTTCGCAAGGTGCTTGTTCCTTTTGTATTTTAGAAGGTTTTGAATGAATTCTGCTTTATACGAGTACAAAAACAAATCGGCCATAAGGGGTGCACAATTAGTTCCCATTGGAATACCGTCTGTCTGTTGAAATATCAATCCTCCAAACTCAAGAAATATATTGTCGATTAAAAAGCGCAGCATTTTGATAATATCATCTTCAGTGTATTTTCTGGTGGAATCAGTGGTGTTCTTCACAAAATAAGAATTATTATAATCAAAACAAGAAATTTATATCTACGATTTCCATTTTTATAGAAAAAGCTCTGTATTATGAGTAAAGTCGATCATTCAATTGAGTACGGGGAATAGTAGTGTAAAGCGTAGAAAAATTTAAGTTCTTAAATAAATGTTGCTGCAAAATTGCAGAGATTGTGATAGTAGACTTTATTCGTTTTCTTTGATGTTAATACCAAGGGAAAGAAGGTCGAACATCTTGATGATCCAGCAATTTATCGTTCTTTATACGGAGTTTGTGATTTTATAAAATGTTATCCTTTGTAAATGATGTTAAAGAATATGTAGTATTACCAGTTATGCTGTGTATTTCATACTCTTTTGTGAGACATTGCAAATATTGGCTTTTACATACGAAGCCAATATTATTGAAGGCTTTATCTGCTGGAACAACGACACATTTTTCTTGCAAAGAGGAGAAAGCATCCACAACCTCCGGGTTCTTGAATGGGTTAGAAACCCTTGTGCTCATAGTACATCGTAGTTTCTGAATGCGCTTCTGAATGCATGATCGAATAGCTTTGATCCATTCAGACAAAATGTCCAGTTCTTGTTCGTCTGGTTCGCGCTTTGCCCATTTTATAGCATAGTCCTCAACTGCATCCATCAGTAACCTGAAATTCTTTTTCCAGGTGATGGGCTGGGGAATTCCATATTTTGGTCCCTTGGCTAACAACTATCTTAGTTGTTCATTGGTTACGATGCCAAGGTCGCCAGTCATAACATGACCAACTGGACTATAATTGGATTTTGATGCACATGAGCAATTCGGAGGTTTCGATTTCACATCTTTGAGGTTAAAGGCCTCTAAAACCCTCTTGTGGTTGAAAATCTTGGATGCAATAGACTTGGTGTAGGTATATGAAATTACAGGTGTAGTTTTATTTTTTAAGTAATCGGGTAAAGTTTTTTGTACAGATTTCTGGTGGAAAATATTGCAAATATTGATAGCATCTAAACCTTTATTGGCGAATTCTTCTTAAAAAAAACCCACCTTTTCCTCATCTTTGGAAGTAGAACGAGTTTGAATAGTCTATGGTTAACAATGTCCATGATTATTGCAACTAATCTATACCAAACAGAATTAGAATCAATAACGAAATTACTTTGGGCTCTTGAAATAGTAAATAAAGTTTAGATAATGGAATGGAGTATAATTTAGTTCTGATATGGTGAGTTCCTAAAGGTTTTTGAAAAGTTGATAACAGACTATCAATTGTCAGGGTGTAAACCAGCAGGTTGTGTATAATTTCTGTGACCATGACTTCTATTTCGTCGAGCAGAAGTGTTGCATAATTGTAATTTATTGACCAGTTCTACACCTGGGACTAGACACAATACCTACACCATAAATTTTGTCATTGCATCCATAGGGAATGGCTGATCCCAACTCTCTAATCCAAAAGTCTTCTCTTTGTAGACGATATGTTGTGCTCATATCTTGTATAACAGATAAAATATTAATAGAGTTATAGTTATTTCCCCTTGAACGTTTTGCCAAATTTAAAGAGGGCTTGCCAAAATTAATTAAACAATGAATAAGTATACACTAACTATGATTGTCTAATATGCGTTTTGCTTTTTATATTGATCAGCAACTGGTTAAAGGAGTTTACCGATTGGAAAACAGTTAACTATATTTCTAATACACACACACAGTTAATTAGAACTGAGATAACTCAAAATAGAACAAGATCATGTGCGTTACAAGGTTAAATTATTCTGCTATTGATCTTATCGTTTCTACGTTTTTGGCACTCGGTTTCAAATGGTTAGGTATGAGCGTTCTTTGTGTAGTAATTTCAGAAAAGCGCGTTATGCACGCTGTGTTTGTCCTTGAAGGTATTTTTAGCGCAGTAGTCATTGCTAATGTTTCGATATGATCGATATACCACATACTTTTTTTTTAAATACCTCATTGTTTATCTAAAAAAGTATTAAAAATCCTATTTTCAAGCTTGATTCCTTGATCGAGTTAGGTTTTATTTTTGTTGTTTTTTTTAATTCAATCTTCCCTTCACTTGTCGTAAAAGGTATATGATTTCCAATATTTTCGTCTTGTCATCACTGAAGAAACATTGTGTGTCCAAATGCGCACCAGCCGCAGTAAAATGTTACCTAATATAAATTGAGCTCATTTATATATGCTTCTTTTTCACCAAATTTCTACTTTTTTATACATCCCGGTTTCATATTTTGAGGTACCAGCTTCATTGATGACAGAACCGCAAAAGTTGACTGTGGTATATAAATATGGCCATTCCATTGTTTTTGTCCGACCACCAGTAAAGCGCCTGCCAAAAAAAAGCGTCCGTTTGGTTGCGCGAGATGCACAAATTTGCAGCCACGTTCGGTAAGACTAGAAACGTTTATGTAGAGGTCTCAAGTAGAGAAAGTGTCGCGCTATCTGCACGCTTAGAATTCTAGCAACAACTCTTTCAGTTGATAGGCTGTCTACTTCAATACTTTATAATTTCTAGTAGCATTTCAAATTTATTATTTCAAGTTGGTGATATCTAATATTTGAAAACAAATAGTTACTCTTGCCTGCCTGTATTTAGTACCTATGTTAAAATATTGTAAATGTTAGATGCACAATGTTTCGGATTTGATATAGTTATTGATTGTGTATGCATTTTTCCTTGCATATTCTAGACGACAAATTTTTAATAAGACCTAAATAAGGTATCATACATGTTAGATTCCGAATGACAAGCGGACATCCCTGAATATTACACATTCATTTAAAGCAAGATTACGGGCATTTGCCTTTGCAAATGTCAAACTTGTACCTTGTTCTGGCATGATGTTCAATCTAATTATTTCAACGTAGTTGATAAAAAGAAGAGGAATTATATTCCTTGTATTTGTTATTTGTTAAACATACCTTTAACTATACCAAAATGACTAGATTAATTGTTTGTGTTATTAACTGTTTAATGTCTTATGACAGCAAATTTAGATACATAAACAAACGCTTGAACAAATATCTAAATGGAGACAAGCTCTTGACTATTTATATGCGCTTGCTTTGCTGTCAATACCTCATAGTTTCGTATTTTTTGTTTTTTTAGGAAACGTAATTATAAATGTATGCCTTCAAAGGTATTGCAGATTCATTTATTTCAAATGATTCTTATTTTCATTAGGGGGAGGGTTTTAAGTAAGTCATTTCTATGTAGCAACATTCCAGCAGCGCCTGTATACGCAGTATATATCTCCCAGTTGATACGATATTCGAGGGCTTGTATTTCCTATCATGATTTCCTTGGTAGAGGGTTGCTGCTCACAATGAAGCATTTAAACCAAGAGGTCCAAGTGGTGAAGTTGAAGTCATCCCTTCGAATGTTTTACGGACGCCATCACGAGTTGGTTGAATTGACCGTTATGGAATATCCGTTTCACAGATGATAACGGATATGTTCATAATGTCATAACTACAACCCCGTACCCTTTTCCCGAATGTGACCTATCGAATTAGACTTATTACCGGATTTGTAATAACATGAGCAACACGACTGGTGCCACATGTGGAGCAGGATCTGCTTACCCTTCCGGAGCACCTGAGATCACCTCCAGTTTTTGGTGGGGTTCGTGTTGCTCTGTCTTTAGTCTTCTATGTTGTGTTTTATGTACTATTGTTTGTCTATTGGTCTTTTTCTTTTTTAGCCATGGCGTTGTCTGTATATTTTCGACATATGAGTTTGAATGTCACTCTGGTATCTTTCAACCCTCTTTTTTCAATCTCAGCATACATGCCTATAAAACGTATACCCATCGAATAATAATTAATAAGAAGTAGATGAAGAAGGCGACAAGTGCGATTTTAGTTGAATTCAACAAATAAAGCATTTGATTAAATTATTTTTCATTAAAGAGAAAATCAACACAACTCCTCTGGATAGATGCTATTCTTAAACAATTAATTGATACCGTCATCGTGTCATTCTTTTTTCAAATAATGTGTAAGTCTATCCAAAAAAAAACTAATGTGTTTTGAAAGAAGATTTTTTTCTATGTCAGCACTAAGGCCAAGGAACGAGATCAATGCGTACAAGTGTAGCAAACACAGAAAATGATATGTGACAGTCAACATGCAAAACTACTGACAAATGAACAAGAAATTAACTTACTTTTATAGGTTGACTATGTAGAACATTTTGGGAAAAACTAAAATATAACACCATGAGTTCGGCAAAAAAAAAAATGATAATTTACTTCCTGATTTACATACTGTTTTACCACTACATAAAACCAACACATCTTTGTCTCCTTATGATGCGAATATACGTGTTTTTCTGAATGCGGACTTGAGTATCTAAATTACTGTAAAAAATGTCTAACTTCAGCGCTATATTGAATAACTTCAGCGCTATATTGAATAGTTTGATTTTGGGCGTGAACGTTGATACAAGTTCGGCATTGGCAAATTATCCCAAAATCAATCGGAAGTTCGGCAGTGTCGCTAAAAGCACAGCAGAAAACCAAACAGAATAAGCTACTGTAGCAACCAATTTGATTGGTTCACATAATGTTTGCATTGCTATTCACATTAAAACCAATCGATGCATTGTATGATTGACAAAAGTGCATTATATTCTGTATGAAATCGACAAGGTCGCTGTTATGAAATAAGGTGCACACAATAAATAACCCTGAACCAAAATAAACCATTCAGTTAAACTTACACCAACAATAGAAATAAGATAAGTTGCTCAAATTAAATTTATTAAAAAGCTTCTTACTGTGAAATAACAATACTATGCATTTCAATAGAATGAACGTTCTGTACGTTAAACCTGCGAGCGGAAGACGTAATCTTTTATTGTACAAATACTTGATGATGATATCTTTTGTTTTTGTTTTTATATGTATATTCACTTAAACTATAAATCTCCGTTTATTGAAACTAATGAAGTATTTGGCTGTTGTTTAAATCTTTTTTTTTTTTTTTTTTTTTTTTTTTTTCATAGTGTAAAATGCATCAACACGATACATCCTTTTTCAAATCAGAATATTGAAAATAATCATTAAGTCTGGGAAGCAATTTGTTTTTGGAATTTTTGACCCCATTTAAACAAAAAAAGAGAACTCTTTTATTGAAAAATATCATAATAGGAAAAATATGATTATTATTCTTAGAAAAACATGTGTTGAGTATAATATTCCCCGAACGTTGTTTTCTAGTTTGAGCTGTCTGTAGTTCGTTGTATGTAAGATTTATAACAAGAGGAACATTAGTTTTCGTATTTGTACCCGTCTTGTACTAACAATATAGCAAAGCATCTTTCAAATCCCCTTTAATAAATACATTTTAGCAGGTGTTTACCAAACTAAGCATATTTCAGGTGATATGGTGACTGTTAATGAATTATGCTGATCAAGAAAAGCAAATTTATTGATTTAATGCGTATGTTATGTGCATCCTTCTTATACATCTTTATGCAGTAAACTTTTTCCCAGGTCATACAAGAAAGGGATTCAGTTTTTTCCCTAACCATATCCAAATTGTCCGTCTGAATGCACCCGCGTTTTTTTTTTTAAGTTTTGAACAATGCACTGTTTTATACAATTTATCTATAAATATATGATGCTTATTAAACTTAAAACTGAAGGACATTTCCTTTCATAGCTCCTAACATTGAAGAATATAATACCGTATATTTTGTTATAAAAATCAAGGGATAATAAGTTTCACCCTTATCAGAAACGGAAGATCAAACACCTGATAAATTCTAAAATCAAGAACCGAAAAACAATTATGCGAACAGCAGGCAACGATGCCCATATGATTGTAGGCTTCTTGATTTTGGCAAGCTCTTACACAATTTGGAGAGGTTATGTAATATACTCTAGAAAGAAAGACACTATATTGTTCATGTTTCTGTTTTAATCCCGATTGATAAACATGTTTTTCTTTTAGACTTGCCACGTAGGGAGACTCTATTCTGAGTATGTATCCTACACAGTTTTATTTTTATATTTTTATATTGTAGATAATTTACAATTGAACAAAATGCAGTTTGTACGATATTGGTTAGATTCGATATGATACAGTTCATAAATATACAACGAGAGAGAGAGAGAGAGAGAGAGAGAGAGAGAGAGAGTAACGTTCCTGATGAAATTAAGCTCGACAAGCGTTTCATACACGCTAGGATTTTAATCGAGTTATTTTCATGTACTTCCACCTGTTCGATACCTCTGCAAATTAACTGTTGGTACTTGGTGGTGTCATGGGTTCAGTAGGCTGTGCTTATGTACGGAAATGATTTAAAACATACATGTACTTTTTAAAGTTTACCGTTAATAGTTTCAAAAGTTAATACCAAATTTTGACTATGTAAAGCAAATGTGACCTTAGATAATTAGCTAACTATTTAATTTTTGGTCTCTTTTGGTCATACAGCTCATACCTACTTTTATGTTTTTATATATACAGGGATTTCAAATGTTTAATTTTGAGCTTTCTTGATGACGCTATATAAAAAATAATAAATAGCGTAACTTACTTTTTGTCTTTAAAGAGTTTTTTCATTACACAAAATATAATATTCAACAAATATATTATTATGACTAAATCGATGAGGTAATTACACCCGAAATTTTATTTTGTTTTTATTTTGAAGAATCATTTTTTTTACCTTGATAATTAGTACCTTCGGTAAAGTGTAAATGCTAGATGCCAACAATGTTGGTTTTGTGTAATTGATTGCATTGCGTCCTGGTGTCTGTTTTTTTTTTTTTTTTTTGCCTATCCATGACGACAAAAACTTAACAATACATAAAGTAGGCCTGCATTATATAGGTTGTCGACTTGGACAGAGGACAGGAAACCTGAACGCCTACTACGAAAAGAGGATGTATTGGTAATTTCTACACATATTGCTATGTATATCATATAAGCTAAGCATATAATAAAAATGTTGTCATATGTGACTTTTATTGGTCTTTGCATGTAGAGGGCACTAAGTTTCCAAATTTGTCAGAAGTGATTCAACTGGATATCATTTATTCATTGTCGCCAAAAAAAAAAAAAAAAGAGACGGGCATTTTGAAAGTGTATAACTTTTTACTTGTTCTTGTATGATATTCATGCTAAATGCAGTAGGGAAACTGACATGAGGAGTAATATCATTTTTGATTTGATAAATATTTTTTTTCTGTTAAACATTAGATGCTATTACCAATCTTGGACTAATTTCTGATTTTATTAGCTTCAAAATTTCTTAGAAAAATGTATATATACTCCTTCAAAATTACAGAGGATTGCATTTATTTTCCATTTTACTAATTTTCGTGAATTGAGGAGAATCTATTTTAGCAAAAGTCAGTAGAAGTTTATACGAATGTGTGTTTCCGAGGTTGCACTTGATATGGTCGAACGTTTAATTATGTCAGGCTTTATGATTGTCCACTCTTTGAATCTTATAGTTGCATAGTAAATCAGTAATATTTTTATATCAGGATGGACTGTATAATACAAATGACATCAATATTGGAAAATAATGACTAAAAATTTGGAATTTATAGAGCCAGAATGTCCTGTTTTATTGAAAATATTGAATCTTGAATCGTAAACAAATATCAGTAGTTTTCATACCTCAGACTGACTCGTATTACAAAATTGTGTGTCTGCATCGACAAAAACTGACCATATTTGCACTATATTGTATAAATCTTTATAGCCGCATAGTAAATCAGTTATATTTTTAGATCAGGCTGGATTGTATAATAAAATGACAGCAATATCATCAATATTGGAGTTCACTTCTTGGCATAGTATACTGTTAGTTTATTTTGTTGGTAGATTGATTTTGTTTGTAGCCTAACGTCCAGGAGCAAATATTTCATTCAGTTTTAGATCGAGTATATTTTTCGAACGTCCCAGATATCATTTATAATCGTTATGGATAAGTCTGTCTAAATTGACGAAATGGTACAAATATACATACTTCATGTACTTATACAACATTTTATTAATATCCTCATATATATACACTGTATACTTTTCGTTTGAACATTTGGCAAAACAGAATCTTAAATCATGTAAATCCAAGGCAAACAAGGCGAACTACGATTAAAAATCCATGTATTAAATGCATAGATTGATATTTAGGAAGAGACTGTTAAAATGGGGAACGAAGCAACGTAAACCATGATGTTTATATCTCATCATATAAAATATTTTTCCGATGTGTTGGATAACCTTTCTATCCGCCTCGATATTTGTACATGTAACTTTTGAAAAGAAAATGAAGAAAATCTGCTACTCAGTTAAGTTATTGGAACTGATTTTTGTAATTAATAAAACGTTAATATTTCGAAATTAAAAGTGTTTTTGAACTGTTCTGGTTTGAAACACGTACAATATTAAGATAAAAGTCGTTTTAATAAAATAAATGTACAAATGAAAACGAAGTTTATTTCTTAATTTACACAATCAAGTTACCCGAAAAGTAAACGCGCGTTAACATTCAAGTGCACGTAAACATACACTTGTGAAATCTTTAGTAAACGCCCGTTAACTTTTAAGTGCACGTTAAATAAACTTGTGAAATCTAAAGTAAACGCCCGTTTACTACTGACTAAATGGACACAGAGTAAACGCCCGTTTACTCGGGTGGACATTAGAAATTTCCATTTGACCGCGTTAACGTAATTATAGTAAACGCGTCTAAAGTTAACTACCGAAATATGTGCACGCGGCGTTAACTTGCGTTTACTTTATGTAATGTTTGGTCTGCACCCAGCTGTACGTTTGGGTTCGTTAAAACGCTTTCCGTACATATCAACATATTAATATATATTGGAACCCACCGAATAATTAAATTCAAGTTAGGTGAAGATGTCAGCAAGTGTAATATGGGTTAATAAGAACTTTTAACTTTAAAGAGGGACGAAAGATACCAGAGGGACAGTCAAACTCATAGATCGAAAACAAACTGACAACGCATGGCCAAAATAAAAGACAAACAGACAAATAATAGTACAGATGACACAACATAGAAAACTAAGGATTAAGCAACACGAACCCCACCAAAAACTGGGGTGATCTCAGGTGCTCCGGAAGGGTAAGCAGATCCTGCTCCACATGCGGCACCCGTCGTGTTGCTTATGTTATTACAAATCCGGTAAATAGTCTAATTCGGTAGGTCATATTAGTGTAAAGGGAAGGGTATTGTAGTTACGACATAAGGAACATATCCGATATCATCTGTGAAACGGTTATTCCATAAGGGTCAACCAACTCGTGATGGCGTCCGTAAAATTTACGAAGGATGATTTCAACTTCACCATTTGGAACTCTTGGTTAAATAGCTTCCTTTTTAAGTTATTAAAAATAAAAAAATATCAAAAATATCGAGCTTCAAGGAAAATTCAAAACGGAAAGTCCTTTATTAAATTGAAAAAATCAAAAGCTCAAACACATCAAACGAATAGAAAACATGTACAACTGTCATATTCCTGACTTAGTACAGATATTTTCTTATTTAGAAAAATATCAAGCATTTAACATGTTTAATCAAATCTTATTTTAAACAAAGATCAAACAAGTTCGCAAAAAGAAAAAGCTTTTGCAACCAATTAAAGGATACCGTAATCGTGTCAATTTCTTTGAAACTATGTTTAAAGTTATTAAAACATTTTTTGATGTGTCTTCAAAAAGACTTTCTTACTATTAACCCAAAAGAAAAGGAAACGAGGTCAACGGCTCAAATGTGTATCAAACATCGGAAAGGCCACCAAACACATCGTTGATATATGAAAAACTGCTGACTAAGGAAAAAGAAAGTAACGGAAATTTTATGGGTTAATTTTTTAGAACATTTGAACATTTGAAACCCTACAAGTTCGGCAAAAAACAGAGAATAAACATTCTGAATCAAATGTCCCCTTACTTCTGCAGACAACCGAAAAAACAGTTTACTTGAGGTAAAAGGAATATACTTTTATCTCTAACAACAGACTTGATAACTTTTTTACCACTTGTAACGTCTAAATTTAATAATATATTAAACAATCTGATTTTTGGCGGGAAAGCTAATTACAGTTTGGCCTTTGTAAATTCCCTTAAATGTTTAGAAAGTCAGGCGTGTCATTAAATCCACCGCATACAATCGAACAGATTAAATTATTGTCGACCTGATTGATTCATATAACGTATTCAGTATTATTCAACAGAAAAGAAAACGATACATTGTTTGCTTAAAAAAGAGATTTTATTACAGAGAGAAATCAATTAAGATATCGTTATGCAATACAGTTTATATGATTATTAACACCTTATGGACCTTGGACAAGTATTAACCACTTAACTAGCTATAGACTAGCAAAGAAACAAAAACAGATTCGTTTAGTCTCAAATTAAATCTAGAAACAAATCAAGTCACTGTTAGATAATGATACAATAGAATGAATATGTATTAACTCTTGAAAACGTTCTGTGAAATTCAAGATGTTTTAAGAAGAATAACTTGCAGGAACGAATCGTTTTATACGAATAGTCTATAAATTGATTTGTCCTGGACTCTTCAATCCCATTTTAACTAAGTAATAACTATAAATGAATAATACATTATTATGTATACATGTAGCATGCATCGTCAAGATAAGAGTAGTATCAGTCAGTTGGTTGAAAACCTTTCAGAACGAAGTTCATATGTATTTAAGAGGCAGATGCTCAACGAGTTTTGGTATCTGCACACTTATGTCACCCATTAATGTAGCTTAAGGTCCCATTTCAAACACAAGAGAGGTGGGAGTCCCCTAGCATGAATTATTTCGGATAAGTGGACGAACATCATAGTATCCGACTGTTAAATAAACAAGTTGTTTGTTTTGCCACGCTCCTAGACCCTGAATTACAAATTAAAAATTTTATAACCAGGAGACGTAATATAATTTTCAATAACATAGGATGCTACATGTGCAGGTCATAGCACACTTTCATCATGAAACAAAATAAATGCCGAGTAGTAAGTAATAGAAATCCCAGGCATGACATTTCAAAACATTACAAAAAATAAACCAACGGCCTAGATTATTCGTAAAACAAGAAACGAAAACAATTTTGTGACAGCAACCGACGAAGAACACTCGATAAAAGGCTGCCTGCTTTGGACAGGCACATGCATAACATGGTGGGGTCAAAGTAATGCGTGGACGCTCTACTCTACATCTAACAGTGGATCTACAATACAATAAACGGTAAAAAGGTGGGGAATGTGTTACAGCAAACTATTGATATTTGAATATGTTTTACGAAAGCATTGAATTATGTTACAATGTAAATTTTAATCACATTTCACATATAGCAAACATTCGTCATATGTTGACATCACTTTGGTCTATTTGATTTCTGAAAGTAAACCATTTTATTTAGTATAGGCTAACAAGATAACTTTATAATATCCTAATAAAATATCTATAGTTTATTTTTTTTTGTTGAAATTCCAAAGCGTGAAAATACCATTCTTCGAGACTTGCAACGTATATAATAAATTATATGTATCATTCAAACTTTTTTTGTTTTTGAAGATATGTGATGGAATACATATTACAATTATTAAGCACATCAGGAAGTATCTGTAGATAGAAAGATTTGATACACTTATACATTTACATTTAAACAACTTGCCGTGCAAACACTGTTTACCAAATTAAAAAAGCAATAGTTCATAATATAAACGAACATCAAAGAGAGTGGAAGAGGGAAACATATATCGCAGAGCTGTGAATATAAAAAATTATGGATAAAACTAAAACTAAAATGACAACGTCTCTGGTAACAAATTGATCATAATGTTGACGAACAAGACATTATCTGGCATTATAAATTGAGCACTGTGTAATAAACCTTTATTAAACAATGAAATAAAGCACTGCTATAGAAAGCTTTAAGTTTATGTAGCTCATTTGGTTGAGTTGTCTATGGCACTAAACTAGACTTTCATGTTCAGGCTGATAGTTTGTTTCCTTCTTCTCATTACTAAAACTTTAATGATATACAAGCCCTTTAACACAATATTTTTTACAATGTTAGCTTTACAAATTAGTAATTTTCGTTATCAACTGTGTCGATTATGTTAGTAAAAACCTCATTACCGATTTTTATCAAATTTGTGAAATGGTATTTTGAAGTTATTTAGTACATTTTAGCATTTTATTGAAACATATTCAGATTTGTGTTAATCCTTATGCTTATTTGTTTAAGTAATACATGAAAATACACGAAACAATAATAAAAAAAAAAAAAAAAAAAAAAAACTGTGTATACAATGCATCCTTCTTAATATGCCCTTTGGACCTTGACATTGATCTGTATAATAGATTCATGAGATCACCCTTTTGTTTACTCTGCTATTCATGTGTTATAATTAAGATCATAACTCGTTTATTTCTATATATACAATAAACTATGCCTGGGGATAACTGTTCATAACATATGACCAAGTTAAGTATTGTCTAACCTATGAGTAGAGACCGTTTTCGGAATTTGTTAATGGGTGTAAATGCAACATATACATGTACTTCATATACTGCATTTAATTGTGTCATAATTGCTGTAGTATAATATTGTCCACTCACCCGATATGTAATTGTGAAATAAGGCTAATCAAGTTCGCTCAATGCCACTGCATTTGGAAGAAAATTTCATTATTAATGCATTTTCAGTTGAACTCAAATGCTTTAAATATTTCATATCAGCAACACTAAAAGAGAGTGGTCTTACAGGGACAGCAACAACAACAAAATAATAGCTGACAATACATTTGGTTACGAAGGTGTCTGTACTTATTTACTGGATTTCAGTTTGCAAAAAAAAATAAATGATTTTCAAGTCTATTGTTTGAAAATAACAATCTTATGAGGGCCACTGTTTATCTCATTAACATCTTGTTATATTATACAGATTTGTTCTCAGGTTAATATAGCTGGGTGTTAGTCTCAGTTTGAATAACCGTTCTTTTAATGCATCTAGTCTTGACATTTACCACTAAATCCTTTGTGTTTGCTTCTTTCAAATGGTAATTTTAGTTAGCTTTAAAGCCATGTCAAATCCACCATTTTTTCCCTAAGGAAATGCCTGTACCAAGTCAGGTAAATGACAGTTGTTTTCCATTTTTTTTTTATCTGCTTGAGCTTTTGATTTTGCCAATTTATAATTTGAATTTTCCTTTGAGTTCGGTATTTTTGTTATTTTACCTTTTGTTTTGAATAATCATAATTATGTTTTAGATACATTTGTTTTGTATTTGGGAATGGTACTGATAACCTCCTGATAATAGTTAATCTAAAAGGCGTTTTGGGCGCGTGGGTTTGTTTGTAAAGAGTTATTTTCATTTACCCTAGTGTTAACTAACAAATTTTATAATACAATAATAATTTATAGCTGAAGTTACTGCACGCGACTATTAAAATTTAAAAGACAATAAACTGCAATAAGAAACATTAACTTTACCCTGACAAGCTGTACTTAAATGTCGATAAATACTACACATCAAACATATCTGGTTTGTTGCAATTGATTGTCGGAATACTACCTTAGCATGACTAGAGCGTCAATGTTTCCAAACCTGCAAAAACATATGTGGTGTACACTGCGATTTGTTTCATACTTAGCTCTTAATTATATTGTTGACACATGTTCATTAGGTGACCTTACCCATAAAAAGGGATGAAACTATGTGGGAAACAGCCAAGATGTTTGTTAGTAAATGAAATGTTTTGAAAAGGTGGTAACTCGTCTTTAATACAATATTAACCTTAACAATACGATGGGTGCCACATGTGGAGCAGGATCTGCAGACCCTTCCAGGGCACCTGAGATCACCCCCAGTTTTTGGCTCGGTTCGTGTCGCTCAGTCTTTAGCGTTCTATGGTGTGTTATCTGTACTATTGTTTGTTAGTTGGTCTTTTTCTTTTTTAGCCATAGCGTTGTCAGTTGATTTTCGACTTATGAGTTTGAATGTCCCTCTGGTATCTTTCGCCTCTTTTTTCGAAAGATTTCATAAATGTACAGCTGCAAAAATGTTATTCGGACCTAGAGTAAATTTAAATTCATGAAATAAACAAGTTCTGCAAAGACATCGACCAGAATAAGGCGGGATGGTTAACGAAAAAGATAGTCTGTTGAGTATAGACAGCCACGTTGCCTTGCAAAAGACGACTCATGGAAACTTTACAGTTTCAGGTTGTTACAGTTTCAGGTTGTTACAAGAAATCTTAACATGCAAAGAGCGTGACATATTCCTATAACAAGGCCTTGGTTTATCATCCCAGAGAGCTACACGCATGTGTCTGCGTATTCAAACATCCCGCAGAAGCTAACGAACGCAAGGAGTCCAGGTGATCATTTTACATTTGCAGTTGTATTACTCGACATAACCTGTTAGGTTACAGTTTTAATATGAATCTTGATCTAAGTGTTTATCGACACTTTGTCTATCTTGAGTTGTTATAAATTTGGTTTGTTTACTTCCTTTTCAAATATCAAGGTCAATATATCACTTTATTTTAAAATTGTAATAAGATAAGTGGATTGTTGTCAGCATCTTTAATAAATCAGATATAACGCTTTGATGATTTTCAATATTTTTTTATTTCTAATTTTGATCACTTTATGGTTTTCTTGATATATATATGCACCTTGTCACCCAGTTTTAGATATATGAAATCCCTTTTGTTTTACTTCGAACAGATTTCATTGATATTGAGAGACGTAATCTATCATATTACATTTTTAAATAATGTTTTATTGTTATTTAATTTATATGGGTTTCAGATAGCCGAAAATTGGGGTTTATATGGAATGTTTAAATATCAAAATGAAAAAAAACTTCACATAACCAACAGATACAATTTATAATCATATTGAATTTTACTATAACGAGAAATTCTACCTTCCTTATTAATACAAATTACCATAACAATCAATAAATATTACATGCTGAGTCATAAAATTGATCTAATACTACAAGTTGCACGATTTTACTTACAGTTTAAGCTTGGATTGTACATGTTTAAGGTCGTCTGTCGATAGAAAAGTTTGCGCATGTGTATTATTTATTTGCATAAATTAAATTGAAGTCGTGAAATTGTATGTTTCTGCAGGACACAACTTGAAACAGGAAAGTTATTGGAAATCAATTGGAATTCTAAAATAAAGTGTATATTACGTAACATAGCTTCATGAATATATTGTTATACACACAAAAAAAATATTACTAAGTAATTATATTTTACTTAAATTAAGTATTTTTTATTACTCATTACTAAGAATTACTTACCAATTACTCACTATTACTAGCAATTACTTATGTTTTACTAGATATGAAAATAGTTACTTGAAACAAGTAATTGTTTCACTGGAAATGTGTGTCTATTAAAAATTACTTAAATTAAAACAAATACTCATAATGATTTTACTCACTTGAGTAAATAAATTACTTAGTCCTTATTTAAGTAATAACTTACTGTTTTAGTAAAAGAAATTACTTAGATTAAGTTATATATTAATGAACTACACATATTTAATTTTTATTTATACAAAATGCAGTATGAAAGTTACTGGAATTACTTCTGATAACTTTGATATAAAACTTGTTATTACTAAGTAGGCTTAGGCACTATATAATGTTGTTTGCTTGCATAAGGCTTGTTATATATATTAATAAATGCTTCCTATGAAATTTGAATCCATAATTTAACAATTTCAACATATATAGGTTTCACAGTCTGAAAATTGCATAAATTTGGATAACTATTATAGCAATTTTCTTTAAACAGGCTATTATTTCAACTTGGAATTATCTAATTATGGAATTTCTTGTGCTTGAATTTTTTTTATAAATTCCATGTTTATTCTGTATTTCAATGTTCTGTGCGGCGCACAACACTTTCTATTACAAAGAAGATAACACATTTTCAATAGAATACATGTACAGTGCCGTGCACAACACTATCTATACAAAATACATTGTATGGAAAGTGTAATGGAATGCTTAAAAATTATAATGCAGAATAAACATGGAATTCATTAAAATTTCAACCACAAGAAAATATGCAAATTCCATAATTAAAAATAATTCCAAATTGAAATAATAGCCTGTTTTAGATAATACTTTGAAATGCTTAAACAATTTGATTGGAATTACTTAGTATCAGAATTACTAGTCATTACTTAAATTATTTTCATATCAAAATATCTTCAAATTATCATTATTAATTTTGATACAATTTTATAATGTAAACTTACATGACTTAGCCTTACTAAAATTTATAATTAATTATCTATTTTAAATGTACAAAATTATATCATATTTCCTGTATTTAATAAGAAGTTTTGATTTGAGACTGATAAAATATTCAACCAATCAGAATTAAGGTTTCATTTGACTTTGGTAAGCTCTATTTGAAAATTGGCTGGAACTTATTCAGATTTGAATTTGAACAAAAAGTAAACTGAGTTTGTTGAAATACTTGCACGATTGACAAGCATGAAAGGAAAGGAGAACCTTACAAAAGGACACTTTGTGGGTATTTATGTTTCTAGCTACTCTTTGTGTACTAATTCAATTAAATGAAAATGTATAGCCCATGTTAACTTATAACAAACAAGAATAGAAATGGATTATAACAAAGGATATAGTATATGATAATTCTTTAAAAGGTATGTTACTCTTTCAAATAATATGCATTTATGATAAAACAGTGTAGAGTTTTAATTTAATCTGTAAATATAATATTTATATATACAATTTATATGTAAAAGAATTACTCAAAACCTACAAATAAATTTACTGTTGCAAGTAATTGTATTTCCAGAAATTACTTGCCATAAGTAAAAAAAATGACTTACAAGTGGTACACGAATTACTAAGAGTATTAAAAGAAATACTCAATAAATATTAAAAGAATTACTTACTATTAATAAAAGAAATACTTAATGTGTATTAAAAGAATTACTTACTTTTATTAAAAGAAATACTTAATGTGTATTAAAAAATTACTTACTTTTATCAAAGACTTACTTACTTTTTATTAAAAGAATTACTTACTTTTAATAAAAGAATTACTTACTATAATTGAAAGAAATACTTAATGTGTATTAAATGAATTACTTACTATAATAAAAGAATTACTTATTATATATGAAAAAATTACTTAGTATTTATAAAAGAATTACTTAAGATACATTGAAAATTACTTACATTTAATTACTAGGTAATTACTTATAATTACTTGGCATTACTAGCAATTACTCATTTTTGACAAACATTTTTACTTGTTTTATTACATGATTTGAATAAAATCAATACTTGTTTTAAGTAAATTCAAGTAATTTATTTTTTGAGTGTAGACAACGCATATGATTTTAAAAGAATGAGAACACATTAAATCCAGACACCAGACATATATATCGATTAAGAACTGCTATAAATAATACGGTATTATATGGTTGAGATATGTCTGTTTGATTGAAGAAATGCTTTGTTAAATCGTTGATCGTTCTTTTTTTCATATCTATATAGACATGACAGAGTAAAAGATTATAATTGGTTTTTTTTAAACACAGTGCACAACGACATCAAAATATTTTCAAGTGTATTACTTCCTTGTTACAAGATATTCATTATATTATGCTTTGTTATTTATGAATATATGATCAGCAGTCAGATGTATACACATGGCCATCATTATAAACAACTGGTACTTTACGTGTATATCAAACGGCGAAAAACGAAGTACCCCTACGTCGTACAAAAAAATTATATTGTCGATACTGCGATTAAAACAAATTGCATAGGCAAATAGTCCTAACTTACAAGCGTAATTTTGGCAGTTGCTTCCTACCAACACAACAGTCTAAATGTTACAAAATACTATCTTTTATAATTGTGATAACTAGAAATAAACGTCGTATATCGATTTTAGTACAAATACAAGTTCCTTGGATGCAACGTGTTTAAAATCGTTTGGGATCTAAATAGCCAAAACGTGTTTAAACATTTAAAGTTAAACTGATATAAACTTACCAGCCAAAACCATCTGATGTCACATTAACCCAGCCTTATTCCTAAATTACAAAAATATAGAGAATATTCAATTATAATCCATGGGAATAAAGGAAATAAACAAAGCAGGGATAAGAAAGTACGTAGAAATATTCAAAATGGGTAAAAAACTAGACAAGTATTAAAATAACTATACTTTGGTCTGGAGTAAATTACATTTTCAACATATAATAAAATGTAGTGAATAATATTTCAAGAGTGTGATGGGCAACCGGGAAAAAAGGGGGTGGTCATATATCTATATAGCATAAATTTTTGGAATGTTTTTAATAAAATTGACTTGTCAGCGGTTAAGAAAACAGTGTTTTCCCTTGCGATGAAGAGATAAACCAATCTCCTTCCGTCCCCATGTGTCCAAAATTCCACTTTCAAGGGATATAGATATTTTCATGTTAGAAAACATCTCCAATAGCACAAGTTAAATTCGTTTGCAATTGCAAAGTCTTTATTTTATATGTTGTGTTTTGTGTACTGTTGTTTGTCAGTTATTCTTTTTATAAAGCCATGGCGTTGTCAGTTTATTTTCAACTTATGAGTTTCAATGTCCTTTTGGTATCTTTCTCCTCTTTTTTATTCAAGAACTGACAAAATGAATAAAGTAATATTCAAAATTGGTATAAACGGAGAAAAGTATTCTAATAACTATACTGTCGCCAGAGATAAATGGCCACTTTCATATGACGAAATGCTGTGAATCATAGTTTCAGTTTGTGTTGGGCAACTTTTTAGTAAATTGACAGGTTTATAGGTCGATTACTATATTTTAAACTAGTAATGTTCCGAAACGATAATATATCTAGTAATTTAGAAAATGTGACAAATTATATGTTTGAGTGTCATCAGAGGTGTGTTGCTAAAAAGAAAAGACACTCATTGTATACATAGCATTCAAACTTAAGTGGCCAATATTATAGCAAAATGATATAATGCAATAATGAGGATTAAATTGACGATGATCATTTAATAAAACGTACTTACAACTTTATAAAATATACCTATTTATAATAGGTTAAAATTTTAAAAATTCAGTACTAACAATGTATGGCTCGTATTACTCAATGTTTGTGTGTGTGTATTATTCTCTGTTTGATCTGACAATTGTGATGACTGTCCTTCGTATTTGTACTTTTAAATATCATCCTTTATTGAAACTTAAATATGAAATAGATTCATTTGAAACGAAACAGAAATGCAAATGTGTATACTTTTTATTAAATAAAAGCTAAATATTCTTGCTTTGGTTAAACAAATCTGTACATGCCGACAACATATTTTAATTGGCGGTAAAGTATGTACGTATGCACGTATTGTTAACTGTTATCGAAACTAGACCAAATGCCCTTAGTTAAATGGGTTATTGCGTAGATATATTTACACATAGTTTTCTGAACAACAAATGGTATCAAGTTTAATGCACCGGATTTGTATACTGTTTACAAAACCTAACAAGGTATCAGAGCTAAAAGATATGCATAAGGAGAGGCTATTCTTGATTTGAAGTTATACCTACACATTTCATTAAAAAGTCATTTTCTCATGATAGTACTATCTTTTGGCTGGATATAGAACCGGGAAAAAAGTTCATCAGTAAATGTATCAATCAACTGGTCCATCAAAATGTATTCGAACCAGTCAGAAGCATATATTTTGAGCAATTTGTAGACGATACTGAACTGTACTAGACCTAGATTATGCAGAACACGATCAAATATTAACTATTTGAAGATTAGAAAATGTAACAAGGCTGTCAATGAGACACCTATAAAGCGGATTAAATCTAAAGTGTATTTAGACAAATCAGAAAATGAGTATTTGACCAAAAAATTTACAAAGTACAAAAATGACGTGATACCGATTGAGTAAATACCAGACTATTATACAACATTGTATTATATTGTACAATAAATAGATCACTTTAGATTTATCAGATGTTTTAGGCCTTTTGAGGTTTTTCTTAACATCTCTATATGTAACTTTAGGTTGTTTTCTAATATACAAGATGATTTGTGCATACTTGTATTGGTATTATTCGTTTATATTACTAAAGAATCTCTGCAAGTGTTGATGGATTGTCTGCATATTTCGAGACGATGTATAGTTTTTATTTGTATAGAAGAATGTCATGTCATATCAACTTAGATCAATTAACTACAGAATTGATTCAAATGCACGTCTAGTAACTGTGTCAAAATGTTTTCTAAGAACTAGAACAAAATTAAATATACTTGAAATCCTACAATGTTCATCAATGGGAGGACATGAATTTGAAACACTGCTGCAAACACAATAATACATTAAAAGGAGAATTGTAAAATTTTAAGGATTATATTTTCAATAAGAAGTCGTTAAATTATGAGAAATAAAATTTAATGATTTTACAGAAAGTTAAATTATTTAATTAATATTAAATAATGAATATTTTCAATAATGAATACGTTGTACTGTTATCTGTAATCGTTAATAAGTAAAGTGTTGAATGTATGTTAAAACGTAAATAATTAAAGTGATTTTTTTGCCTCTCTTTTCGAAAGATTTCATAAATGTACAGCTGCAAAATATTATTCGGACCTAGAACGAGTCTAAATTCATGAAATAAACAAGTTCTACAAAGACATCGACCAGGATAAGGCGGGAGGGTTAATGAAAAGATAGTCTGTTGAGTATAGACAGCCACGTTGCCTTGCAAAGACGATTCATGGAAACTTTACAGTTTCAGGTTGTTACAGTTTCAGGTTGTTACAAGAAATCTTAACATGCAAAGAGCGTGACATATTCCTATAACAAGGCCTTGGTTTATCATCCCAGAGAGCTACACGCATGTGTCTGCGTATTCAAGCATCCGCAGAAGCTAACGAACGCAAGGAGTCCAGGTGATCATTTTACCTTTGCAGTTGTATTACTCGACATTACCTGTTAGGTTACAGCTTTAATATGAATCTTGTTCTAAGCGTTTATCGACACTATGTCTATCTTGAGTTGTTATACATTTGGTTTGTTTACTTCCCTCTTCAATTATCAAGGTCAATATATCACTTTATTTTAAAATTGTAATAAGATAAGTGGATTGTTGTCAGCATTTTCAATAAAACAGATATAATGCTTTGATGATTTTCAATATTTTTTTATTTCTAATTTTGATCACTTTATGGTTTTCTTGATATATATATGCACCTTGTCACCCAGTTTTAAATATATGAAATCCTTTTTTTTTACTTCGAACAGATTTCATTGATATTGAGAGACGTAATCTATCATATTACATTTTTTAAATAATGTTTTATTGTTATTTAATTTATATGGGTTTCAGATAGCCGAAAAATTGGGGTTTATATGGAATGTTTAAATATCAAAATGAAAAAAAACTTCACATAACCAACAGATACAATTTATAATCATATTGAATTTTACTATAACGATGAATTCTACCTTCCTTATTTCATACAAATTACCATAACAATCAATAAATATTACTTGCTGAGTCATAGAATCGATCTAATACTACAAGTTGCGCGATTTTACTTACAGTTTAAGCTTGGATTGTACATGTTTAAGGTCGTCTGTCGACAGAATAGTTTACGCATGTGTATGGTTTATTTGCATAAATTAAAGTGGAGTTGTGAGCAATGTTATATTTCTGCAAGACATAACTTGAAGCAGTAAAGTTATTTGAAATCGATTGGAATTCTAAAATATAGTGTAGATTACGTAACATAGTTTTATAAATATATTGTTATACACACAAAAAAATATTACTAAGTAATTATATTTTACTTAAATTAAGTATTTTTTATTACTCATTACTAAGAATTACTTACCAATTACTCACTATTACTAGCAATTACTTATGTTTTACTAGATATGAAAATAGTTACTTGAAACAAGTAATTGTTTCACTGGAAATGTGTGTCTATTAAAAATTACTTAAATTAAAACAAATACTCATAATGATTTTACTCACTTGAGTAAATAAATTACTTAGTCCTTATTTAAGTAATAACTTACTGTTTTTAGTAAAAAGAAATTACTTAGATTAAGTTATATATTAATGAACTACACATATTTAATTTTTATTTATACAAAATGCAGTATGAAAGTTACTGGAATTACTTCTGATAACTTTGATATAAAACTTGTTATTACTAAGTAGGCTTAGGCACTATATAATGTTGTTTGCTTGCATAAGGCTTGTTATATATATTAATAAATGCTTCCTATGAAATTTGAATCCATAATTTAACAATTTCAACATATATAGGTTTCACAGTCTGAAAATTGCATAAATTTGGATAACTATTATAGCAATTTTCTTTAAACAGGCTATTATTTCAACTTGGAATTATCTAATTATGGAATTTCTTGTGCTTGAATTTTTTATAAATTCCATGTTTATTCTGTATTTCAATGTTCTGTGCGGCGCACAACACTTTCTATTACAAAGAAGATAACACATTTTCAATAGAATACATGTACAGTGCCGTGCACAACACTATCTATACAAAATACATTGTATGGAAAGTGTAATGGAATGCTTAAAAATTATAATGCAGAATAAACATGGAATTCATTAAAATTTCAACCACAAGAAAATATGCAAATTCCATAATTAAAATAATTCAAATTGAAATAATAGCCTGTTTTAGATAATACTTTGAAATGCTTAAACAATTTGATTGGAATTACTTAGTATCAGAATTACTAGTCATTACTTAAATTATTTTCATATCAAAATATCTTCAAATTATCATTATTAATTTTGATACAATTTTATAATGTAAACTTACATGACTTAGCCTTACTAAAATTTATAATTAATTATCTATTTTAAATGTACAAAATTATATCATATTTCCTGTATTTAATAAGAAGTTTTGATTTGAGACTGATAAAATATTCAACCAATCAGAATTAAGGTTTCATTTGACTTTGGTAAGCTCTATTTGAAAATTGGCTGGAACTTATTCAGATTTGAATTTGAACAAAAAGTAAACTGAGTTTGTTGAAATACTTGCACGATTGACAAGCATGAAAGGAAAGGAGAACCTTACAAAAGGACACTTTGTGGGTATTTATGTTTCTAGCTACTCTTTGTGTACTAATTCAATTAAATGAAAATGTATAGCCCATGTTAACTTATAACAAACAAGAATAGAAATGGATTATAACAAAGGATATAGTATATGATAATTCTTTAAAAGGTATGTTACTCTTTCAAATAATATGCATTTATGATAAAACAGTGTAGAGTTTTAATTTAATCTGTAAATATAATATTTATATATACAATTTATATGTAAAAGAATTACTCAAAACCTACAAATAAATTTACTGTTGCAAGTAATTGTATTTCCAGAAATTACTTGCCATAAGTAAAAAAATGACTTACAAGTGGTACACGAATTACTAAGAGTATTAAAAGAAATACTCAATAAATATTAAAAGAATTACTTACTATTAATAAAAGAAATACTTAATGTGTATTAAAAGAATTACTTACTTTTATTAAAAGAAATACTTAATGTGTATTAAAAAATTACTTACTTTTATCAAAGACTTACTTACTTTTTATTAAAAGAATTACTTACTTTTAATAAAAGAATTACTTACTATAATTGAAAGAAATACTTAATGTGTATTAAATGAATTACTTACTATAATAAAAGAATTACTTATTATATATGAAAAAATTACTTAGTATTTATAAAAGAATTACTTAAGATACATTGAAAAATTACTTACATTTAATTACTAGGTAATTACTTATAATTACTTGGCATTACTAGCAATTACTCATTTTTGACAAACATTTTTACTTGTTTTATTACATGATTTGAATAAAATCAATACTTGTTTTAAGTAAATTCAAGTAATTTATTTTTTGAGTGTAGACAACGCATATGATTTTAAAAGAATGAGAACACATTAAATCCAGACACCAGACATATATATCGATTAAGAACTGCTATAAATAATACGGTATTATATGGTTGAGATATGTCTGTTTGATTGAAGAAATGCTTTGTTAAATCGTTGATCGTTCTTTTCATATCTATATAGACATGACAGAGTAAATGATTACAATTGTTTTTTCAAACACAGTGCACAACGACATCAAAATATTTTCAAGTGTATTTCTTCCTAGTTACAAGATATTCATTCTATTATGCTTTGTTATTTATGAATATATGATCAGCAGTCAAATGTATACACATGGCCATCATTAAAACAACTGATACTTTACGTGTATATCTAACGGCGAAAACGAAGTACTCCTACGTCGTACAAAAAAATTATATTGTCGATACTGCGATTAAAACAAATTGCATAGGCAAATAGTCCTAACTTACAAGCGTAATTTTGGCAGTTGCTTCCTACCAACACAACAGTCTAAATGTTACAAAATACTATCTTTTATAATTGTGATAACTAGAAATAAACGTCGTATATCGATTTTAGTACAAATACAAGTTCCTTGGATGCAACGTGTTTAAAATCGTTTGGGATCTAAATAGCCAAAACGTGTTCAAACATTTAAAGTTAAACTGATATAAACATACTAGCCAAAACCATCTGATGTCACATTTACCCAGCCTTATTCCTAAATTACAAAATATAGAGAATATTCAATTATAATCCATGGTAATAAAGGAAATAAACAAAGCAGGGGTTAGAAAGTACGTAGAAATATTCAAAATGGGTAAAAACCTAGACAAGTATTACAATAACTATACTTTGGTCTGGAGTAAATTGCATTTTAACATATAATAAAATGTAGTGAATAATATTCAAGAGTGTGATGGGCAACCGGGAAAAAAGGGGGTGGTTATATATCTATATAGCATAAATTTTTGGAATGTTTTTAATAAAATTGACTTGTCAGCGGTTAAGAAAACAGTGTTTTCCCCATGCGAGCTAGAGATAAACCAATCTCCTTCCGTCCCCATGTGTCCAAAATTCCACTTTCAAGGGATATAGATAATTTCATGTTAGAAAACATCCCCAATAGCATAAGTTAAATTCGATTGCAATTGCAAAGTCTTTATGTTTCTATGTTGTGTTTTGTGTACTGTTGTTTGTCAGTTATTTTTTTTCTTATAAAGCCATGGCGTTGTCAGTTTATTTTCAACTTATGAGTTTCAATGTCCCTTTGGTATCTTTCTCCTCTCTTTTATTCAAGAACTGAAAAAAATGAATAAAGTAATATTCAAAATTGGTATAAACGGAGGAAAGTATTCTAATAACTATACTGTCGCCAGAGATAAATGGCCACTTTCATATGACGAAATGCTGTGAATCATAGTTTCAGTTTGTGTTGGGCAACTTTTTTAGTAAATTGACAGGTTTATAGGTCGATTACTATATTTTAAACTAGTAATGTTCCGAAACGATAATATATCTAGTAATTTAGAAAATGTGACAAATTATATGTTTGAGTGTCATCAGAGGTGTGTTGCTAAAAAGAAAAGACACTCATTGTATACATATCATTCAAACTTAAGTGGCCAATATTATAGCGAAATGATATATGCAATGATGAGGATTAAATTGAAGATGATCTGTTAATAAAACGTACTTACAACTTTATAAAATATATCTATTCATAATAGGTTAAAATTTTAAAAATTCAGTACTAACAATGTATGGCTCGTATTACTCAATGTTTGTGTGTGTGTATTATTCTCTGTTTGATTTGGCAGTTGTGATGACTGTCCTTCGTATTTCTCCTTTTAAATATCATTATTTATTGAAACATAAATATCAAATAGATTCAATTGCTACGAGACGGAAATACACATGTGAATACTTTTTAAAATAAAAGCTGAATGTACTTGCTTTGGTAAAAACAAATCGATACATGTTGACAACATATTTTAATTGGCGGTAAAGTATGTACGTATGCACGTATTGTTAACTGTTATCGAAACTAGACCAAATGCCCTTAGTTAAATGGGTTATTGCGTAGATATATTTAGACATAGTTTTCTGAACAACAAATGGTATCAAGTTTAATGCACCGGATTTGTTTACTGTTTACAAAACCTAACAAGGTATCAGAGCTAAAAGATATGCATAAGGGAGAGGCTATTCTTAATTTGACGTTATACCTACACATTTCATTTAAAAAAAGTCATTTTCTCATGATAGTACTAGCATTTTGGCTGGATATACAACAGGGAAAAAACAGTCCATCAGTAAAAGTATCAATCAACTGGTCCATCAAAAATGTATTCGAACCAGTCAGAAGCATATGTTTTGAGCAATTTGTAGACGATACTGAACTGTACTAGACTTAGAATATGCAGAACACGATCAAATATTAACTATTTGAAGATTAGAAAATGTAACAAGGCTGTCAATGAGACACCTATTAAGCGGATTAAATCTTTAGTGTAATTAGACAAATCAGAAAATGAGTATTTGACCAAAAAATTTACAAAGTACAAAATGACGTGATACCGATTGAGTAAATACCAGACTATTATACAACATTGTATTATATTGTACAATAAATAGATCACTTTAGATTTATCACATGTTTTAGGCCATTTGGGGTTTTCTTAACATCTCCATATGCAACTTTAGGTTGTTGTTCTCTAATATACAAGAGATGATTTGTGCATACTTGTATTGGTATTATTCGTTTATATTTCTAAAGAATCTCTGCAAGTGTTGATGGATTGTCTGCATATTTCGAGACGATGTATAGTTTTTATTTGTATAGAAGAATGTCATGTCATATCAACTTAGATCAATTAACTACAGAATTGATTCAAATGCACGTCTAGTAACTGTGTCAAAATGTTTTCTAAGAACTAGAACAATATTAAATATACTTGAAATCCTACAATGTTCATCAATGGGAAGGACATGAATTTGAAACACTGCTGCAAACACAATAATACATTAAAAGGAGAATTGTAAAATTTTAAGGATTATATTTTCAATAAGAAGTCGTTAAATTATGAGAAATAAAATTTAATGATTTTACAGAAAGTTAAATTATTTAATTAATATTAAATAATGAATATTTTTCAATAATGAATACGTTGTACTGTTATCTGTAATCGTTAATAAGTAAAGTGTTGAATGTATGTTAAAACGTAAATAATTAAAGTGATTTTTTAAATGTCTCATCAATAACAATGTTTGCATTACAAATCAACCCATAGCATAACAATTTATTAACTAAGTATGCTGCTTTTCTCATTTACATAATTGAAAGGGACAATAAAACCTCACAAGTCCAAGAAAAACTGACAACATCATGGAAAAATACGAAAAATACTGATACATTTATAAAACATTTCATTGAAAGACGAATATTTTCTTTATCAGATCTTGAGCCATTAGACGTTCTCAAATTGTAAATCATTATAACGATTTCATTGTTCAGACTTGTAAAAATATTTACAGACATTTTACATCTATTTATATTTTGTTGATTATCTTTTTTTTTATTAAACATGATACGGGCATATATTTTTATGGCATGACTAATACAATCTTTTTTTTTTGTGTTAAACTACTTTTTCTGAGAACTAGTTTTATGTTGGGTATAGTTGTAAAACCTCCAATGTTAACGAGTGGGAAGGGCATTTATTCTTACCTTCGTGTTAGCTCAGTCATAAAAGTGAAATATGTAAGAATTTACTAATTGTGTTTAATTAAAGATGTTCCGAATATAATATTTAATTAGAAAATATAACGTATATTTTATTTGAAAAGTGTTATTACGCAAAACGTTTAATAAATCATTCAGTATTTGATAAGAAATATTGTTTAAGGTCGAATACTTTGCACTTTTATCTGTAATCTTTTGATGGTATATACATACTTAAGTTAGGGATAATGGCGAATGTATGTTACACACATAAATAATAAACTAATCTTTAAAATATCTCATCAATGACTTTTTTTCCTTTGCACATCATCCACAAGCATAACGTTTTATAAACTTATGTTGCTGCTTTTTCCACACTGTAAAAGGAGATGGAATATATGAAAGGACCAATAAAAGCTCAGAAGCCGAAGGTTAACACCATGGCAAAAATATGAAAAATACGGAAAGGTAAAAGAACAGTCTATAAACATTTTATTGTAGAAATCATAAAAATACTTTGCCAGATCTCCACCAATGAGCCGTTTTCAAATTGTATTTCATTATACAACTGCCTTTCTTCAGTCTTTTGAAAATATGTATTTGTTAAGTTTTGTAGTTTCATATCACGTTTACGTAAATTCTTTCTTGTGTTTGGTTGTTTTTCTGGGAAAATCTTCCGTGTTGGAAATAGTTTGACCTAAAATATATAATGAGTGGGAAGTACATGAATATATTAAATATTTTAAAGAATGAATCTATTGTAATGTTAAATTGAAATACGTGTACTATTTAGTTGAACGACATTTTCATCCATTACATGTAATATTTTCTTGATTACCTTTTAAAAACATGGTACAGCGTATATTTTTCTGACATGCCTAATACAGTTTTGATATTGTGTCAAAATGTATTCTGAAAACTAGATCTATTTTTGGATATTGTTGGAAACCTACAATATTTATGAGAGGGACAAACATTCATTGTTAACATTCTTGTAAACTCAGTCGTAAGAATTTAAGGATTAAGTTCAATTAAACATGTTAAAGATGTCCTTAAACTTTCCATGATAAAATTTGAAATAGTGAACATTACGTATATTTTCATTAAACAAGTGTTATTTTACAAACAGTTTCATTGATTATTTTATATTAATCAAGAATTATTTTAATTTTAAGAATATTTTATCTGTAAAAGTAAAATCACAAAATACTGAACTCGAGGAAAATTCAAAACGGAAAGTCCCTAATCAAATGGCAAAATCAAAAGCTCAAACACATAAAACAAATGGATAACAACTGTCATATTCCTGAATTGGTACAGGCATTTTCTTATGTAAAAATGGTGGATTAAACCTTGTTTTATAGCAAGCTAAACCTCTCACTTGTATGACAGTCGCATCAAATTCCATTATATTGACAACGATGTGTGAACAATACAAACAGATGTAATAAGTAAAATGTCAAAATAGGGTACAGCAGTCAACATTGTGTTATAATCTTAGTCATTATAAAACAAACAAATATGTAACAAAGAAGCATAAAAGGCCTATAGAAAAGCACATTAGCAAAAAGAAAGACACGAATACAAAAATTTACAATAGCACAATAACGGGATGTATAAGTACAGAGCCACGTCTTATGTACCAAAGAAACACAAAAGGCATATAGACAAAGCCCAAAATGTGTCTTTTTCCACAAACGTGTTCGATTTAATCCCCTCCCGCACGCGACATCATTATTTAATCCTGAACGTCATAATACAGTTCAACGTTGGTACTTAAAACGAAAGTGAAAGTAAATATATTTGTCACCTTTATTTACCTATTTTCATGATTTTATATCTGACACCGCCCGTCGTCCATTGAACATTTTGTTAAATTAAAGCATATGATATATAAAGGATATTTAAGGCAAAAAAGTTGATGGCGAGGGGGAGCGCCTCAATTAATTAAAAAAAATGTCATAGATTTTGCCATATGATGCAATTAATAAGTTTTCTAATACGAAATTCAACTATATTGATGACGTCACCAATATGTCACGAATGACGCATTTGGTGATTTTTTTAAACAATTGGACGTTTAAACTTATCTTTTCACAAAATGTTTGCAACATTATAGCAGTAAAATTAGATCTTAGATTGTTAGGCCATAAATATGAGTTTTTTTTAACCAACTCCTTTACGAAGAACATAGCACATACCGGTGTCGTCTACCACTCTTCATGATATTGTTTTAAGGAAGATAGGGGGTCTGAATTAAAATCCACAGATTTTTTTTAATAATTTGTCAAAATGTAGTTTATATCATGTTTTTTTTCAAAAATGTAATAAAAAGTATGGGTCAATAGGCTTTTTTCATGCTACAGGTTGTGCAAAATTGTCAGATTTTTGTATAGATTACAATTACGATTGAAACCCCAATTTTTGTTGATAAAAAGAAAACTACATCATAGAATTTTAAGATCAAATAGAAGAAGATAGCTCTAATAATATGCTCTCAGATAAGAAAAAGAGATAATGGGGTAACCAGACTCGTTTTCTTGCTACATAATAAAATAGGTAAATTCACGACACATTCTATGAGAAAGTTACTTTATCTGCATTATCTCCCCTTATATTTGAGTTATCTAACCTTATGTGGCAAAGTTGAAAAAAATATGAACCAAACATCAATATTCTGGCTTTTTTTTGGGTAAAAAATACAGCCGTCAATATGATGAAACACAGATTTTTTCTATAAAAACATGTAAAATCTTACACATGAATTACATACACAGCTACTTTTGCATAGGTACTATTTCTGTACAAAAAAATCTGTAGTATTGAAATCTACTTTTAATATTCAGTACTATTTTGTTACTTTAAAATTATTGTAATGTTTAGGTACCTGTATTTTACAGTACTTGATTTGTACTTGAAATTTAAGTACTACAAATTTTGGTTACACCGTTACATTTTCAGCATTTTGAAAGTTTGTCTATTTAAAATCTCTTAAAGTTATGATGTTCAAACATGGAATATTGTTATCACTGTTGGTATTATTTCTGTACCAAAATTTTAAGTACAAATCAAGTACTGTCAAATACAGGTACCTAAATATTACAATGATTTTAAAGTAAAGAAATAGTACTAAATATTAAAAGTAAATTTCCAGTACTACCGATTTTAAGTACAGAAATAGTACCTATGCAAAAGTAGCAGTGTACTACTCGAAATTCACAGATTTCATTGAAAATCTAGACCGATTGTTATCTGCTATTTCAAAGTCTAAGATGGAGAGAGACACCTAATATTGGAGCTACATGTATGGACAGTTCAATTTTGCAGCAGGTTTAAAATTGTTGTCTTACTTTCAATTGCTACAAGCCATCTTTGTCACAGTATGATTCAGCATTTTGTTTTACCTGTGCACGTGTTTTGTTGCCAATTGTACAAAATCAAAAAGTTAATAGGTTTCCGAACTTATTTGTGTTGTTTTTAAGGAAATTGTCATTACACAGATCGAATGAATGTCCTGTTCTAAGTCAGGAATATTGCAGTTGTTATCAAATAGTCCGTTTCTATGTATGTTGGCGTTTGTTTTCGTAGCAGTTCAGTGTTTCTGTTGTTCCGTTGTATTGTTCTTGTTGATGTGTTTCCCTCGGTTTTGGTTTGTGACCCGGATTTGTTTTCCTTTAATCGATTTATTACTATTGAACAACGGCATACTACTGTTACCTTTATTTATATAAATCCATTATTCTGTCCAATAGTATTTGGGTAAGGATAGAGCGCACATGTTCATTGTGTTTACTCACGTGTCATCCGCATAAATTTAGTATCGGCACATACATACATAGTTGAAAATGTATTTTTTCATGATTTTAATATTTCAAAACTATATATATATTGGTACATTAACAAAGTTTACGTTTATAACACGTGATTTCAAGCAACCAATAAAAATATATTTAGATTTAACTCGTGTTTATTATAGAAAGCTTTGGATCTTATTAAGTATTTGTAGTTAACACCATGGACGGAATACACTTTGGATACTAATTTCTACAGCAAATGCAAAAAAACATGTAAGAATGCTTTGAAACTATATTTATCTAGTAATCGTTTAATATGTATATCTACCAATTTCTGATTATGTTGTACTAATATATAACAAACAAAAACTGTAGGTTTATTTAATTATGAAATATATATTACATTTTCAATTTTTGTATGGACATTTATTTTCAATTTATGATAATTACTCTTACCACTGAGCTGTATACACAAATAGTTCTAATTCATTGTTTGAAAAATACTCCATTAGTGCATTATTGAATGCTAAAAGTTCATTAATGATGCACTAAGTCGGACAGCAATAAACTATCGTCAATAGTTGACTTTAGTTATACAGAACATTAGGATGCAATATTTCAGCATAATCTTTATATCTGCTATTGGCAGAGAGGGACAATTCTTACAATCTGGTTTATTGTTCCTACAACATAACAAAATGTGTGTACGTGTGTGTCATATAAAAGTAAAATCACAAAAATACTGAACACCGTAGAAAATTCACAACGGAAAGTCCCTAATCAAATTGCAAAATCAAGAGCTCAAACACATCAAACGAATGGATAACAACTGTCATATTCCTGACTTGGTACAGGCATTTTGTTATGTAGAAAATGGTGGATTAAACCTGGTGGTTTATAGCTAGATAAACCTCTCACTTGTATGATTGCTGAAAAATCAGGTACGCTTATTATGTAAGGTTTTAGATAATGCATATTTTAAGGTTTTTTCTTGTCGCTAAACACACCGAGGGGTTTCAGGATTTGTCAAAGGAAATACTGTTTGCAATTAAATTTTCAAAATCCTACGCACGAATGTGTTAAATCTGCCTGAAGCCTATTAAAGATGGAAAATTAAATAGTAAAACCCCATTTGGTAGCAGCACACGATAACTATCAAAGGAATCAAATGTTTAAGCGAATTAAAGTATACATTTTCATCAGAAAAATAATGACATGTGTTCCTTGGCGCATTATTGAAACTTTGTATCGTCCGGGTTGATTCTTCGAAAAGAAAGACCTACCGTTCTGACAGAAATAAACTTCATATAGGTATATTATATGGAGAGATCACGTACCTATAGTCGATGTGCTTTGCCCGAGGGTATCATCAGCCCAGTAGCCAGTAGTTCTGTACTGTTATGAAAATATTGATTTTGTGTTATTAAAATTTGCTGTTACAAAATTTTAGAAATTAAGGCATGCATCTCCCGCATGCAAAGCTCTGATTTCTTGCACGGCTTTGGCTATACTTTTTTGTCCTTTTTGGTAAATAGCTCTTCATCTTTTTAATAAGCTTTGGATTTTCAATTATTTTGGCCTCGAGCATCACTAGAGAGACAATGATTGTCGAAATGCGCATCTCGTGCAGAAAAATTGGTACCGTTTATGTTATTATCATTAACTCGCGCTATATATTATGTTGAAAATGGTTTCGCCCATTTTACTACTTCATGTGGTTTTTAAAATCTTGTATGTCGGGGAAATACAAAATTTAAGAATTTTTTACAGATGTATTCAAACACACATTAATAGGTATCACTTGATTAATGTTATTCTATTCTTCTTACAGTTTCAAACGATTTTTCTGTTCTGCGATCATTAAAACAACAGCAACATCTAATATGTAGTGATTATTTTCATTTTTGGTTTTCTCATTTATCGGAGACATATTTCACTTAACTTAAACAAAAGTTTGTTGTAAATGCAATTGATATAATATAATATCAAACCGTGTACTACCTTAGGTGTAATTTGTTTGTAGTGTTATAGACTTTTCTTACCTATGTTATAAGATCATTCCAATTCAATTGTGTTGCCAGTCTTTCTATGGCTTATGGCTTATGGTTTTTAATTCTTCACTGGTTCCTGTTTGTCCCAGTAATATTACACGTGTGTTCATAATTTCGTCCTAGCAAAATTGATTTATAATGTAGGCTCAACTTCCCTACAGCAAAATAAATCCATTTGAACATGAATCACTTTATGCACAATCATAAATAATGAAAACTAGAACAATCTTGAAATCATAAAAATATAAGAATAAAGAACCGTGATTTCATTGCATAATGTAAGAGTTTTTTGACAAGGTATAACGGTGATTCCAGGTTTAATCCACCATTTCTACATAAGAAAATGCCTGTACCAAGTCAGGAATATGACAGTTGTTATCCATTCGATTGATGTGTTTGAGCTTTTGATTTTGCCATTTGACTAGGGACTTTCCGTTTTGAATTTTCCTCGGAGTTCAGTATTTTTGTGATTTTACTTAACATAAGACGATTTGTATATTGCTGACAAAGCAACGCTATAAAAACTAAGAAGATGTGAAAACATTGCCAATCAGAAAATGTTTAATCTGAGATAAAATGTAAGCAACTATAGATCTACGAACGCCCTTAAACACCGTGTGCCTGTATACCACATAGCTAGATATAAATAGAGGCAACAGTAGTATTCCACTGTTCAAAAGTCGTAAATCGATTAAGCGAAAACAAATGCAGGTTAAAAACTAAATCCGAGGGAAAAACATCAACTATAAGAGGAAAACAACAAAACAACAGAAACACTGAACTGAAAAAAAAAAAACAAAACAAAAACAAACAAACAAACGCCAACATGCATAGAACCGGACTATTTGATAACAACTGCCATATAAAAGGCACCGACAAACAATTCCAATTAGAAAACTAATGGCTTTATTTATGAAAATAAATCAGCTGCCACAAACGATAACAACTGATTTGCACGTTGCTGACTTGGAAAAGGCACATATGGAATGTGGCGGGATTAACCATGTCTGCGGGCTAAAAACCACTATCATGTTTATAAGAGCAAATTGCACTCTTTATTTGAATCATTTAAAAATTCCGCATTGTGCATTCTTTATGCAACGTTAATCATATTGATTGCTGATTGTCTGACACCTAATATAAAAAACGATGATCGAAAATCTTTCTTTGAGTGAATATTTAAAAAAAAAACATCGTTTTGTTTGCATGTTCTCCTTCTGTCGTACAATGTTTCTAGTTAAAGCAAATAATTGCCATAATTTTTTTCTGAATATGATATTAAAATGCATTTCAAGTTTTTATCACGAACAAAAGTACATAACAATGAAATATATTGTGGATTACAGTAAGGTATGTATACTCAAAAGGAATGCACTCTTTGTCAGTACCCTGTGTTCGTTCTGTTCCAACCAAATATGAAAACATAAACAAAAATATCAGTCACATTATAGAAACATATATATTTAATGGTTTTCCCATGTAGATTGAACAGGAATAATATACTAATACACATACAAAAGTTTCCAATAATACAAGGAATAACCATAAGTATTTACAAATTTATAATTATCTAAAATGTTATCTCAAAAAACAAAAGTTATTGTTGTTCATCTTTTTAAGCCAATATATTTTACCGATAATCAGACCTCGTTAATTGATTACAAAGATACATATCAAGGTTGAACAAAGGGAATCGCATGAACTCCGAAAGGAATGATCTCAGACCAGGTCAAGCGTTTCCTACTCTGCGTGCATTATTCACATTCGAATCTACACCCAGTTAAAATATCATAATCGGGAATCGTTCATAACCGGTAAAATTACAGATTAGACGTCTATTCTGGTACCCAAAGATTTAAGACAGTCAAAAAATATCAAAGATGCATCGTTTATCGGTCAACCAATTTGTGACAATGACTGTTTAACAGAAGTGTTGAATTCAGTCGTTATTCCTTATAAATTAGCTGGAGATGTTTTTGTGTAAAAGAGAGGCGTAAGATATCAAAATGGACATTCAAACTCATTAATCAAAACTAAACTGACAACGACATGGCCAAAAAAGGAAAAAGACCAGCAGACAAACAACAGCACACAAAACACAACATAGAAAACTAAGAAAACTAAACGACCGAGCAACAAGAGCCCCACCAATACTGGGGGTGATATTTACACGCCTTACGATGGGACAGTAGGAGGGTATGTCACTGATTTTAAACTTTATATCATACTTCCTTATTCAATTTGTTTAAATATCTTATACATTCTTATATAATGAGAATTGTTATGTTTGATAGTTAATTGTCCCCCATTTGTGTAAGCTTAGTTTTTGTAAGAATAATTGTTCTTAGAAATTAGGTTCAACTTATTGATTTGTCATGTCGGACTAACTTGTATAGAATTGCCAGTGAAAAATCACTAAATCGTATTTTTTTCATTATTGTTAAAGACATGTATTATTGATTCTTAAACTGTCATTTGTGTTGTAGTACTTTAATATATTATATGACTTTACATTTATACATATTAGAACTTTATCTCTGCATCGTGTGAGGTTAACGTTCAGAAACTAGTGAATTGTATGTGTGTTTTTTTTTTAACCTGCAGGCTACCATTTGCATTGAAGTAAAAGATGAATTTGACCATCAGTACGATCAAGCTGTTCACATTTTTTGGAAGTGTGTTAAAAATATGGTATAGGTTGTTGCTTATTTTTAAAGGCAGTATTTAATATAATTATGTATGTGCATTGTCTTCGACATTTACATACATCTATTTTTACAAAAGCAACGAAACAGTATCCTTCAGCGAAATATTTAATTGAGGTTATGATATACAAAAGCCTCGTACATATTTATAAATACAGGAATTCGCTAAGTGATCATTTCGTTCAAGAAATAGATGTCTGTGGTTTTGTTTTATTTGAACTGTTTAACGTTATATTAGAAACAATTATATATCATTATCATGATTATTAAGTAAAATATTTCAGCTAAGAAATTATTAAGGAAATGTTGGTAATGCGAGAAGCAAACAAACGTTAACGTTCAAAAAATGCTGCTTGAGTGGCTCGACGATTTTTAAAAGGACGAATTTAACAATGAAATTTTATTGTTCCTCTTCATTTAGCAAGATGCATCATATAACAGTCAATTTTAAGTACAGCATTTATGTTTATAAAACTTTATTTAAATAGACTTGCCTTATTTGTCGACACATATCAAAAAATTTAGTTCCTTATAGTCATTCAAGTTTATTGAACTATACAAAATATGTCCTTTGTTACATAATGTGTTCGATATTGCTTAATTCTTGGGATTATGAAATAAATCATGTTATCATTTATCAAGGACGATCAAGGATAAAATATGCACCTGTCAATTGTTGGAAAACTATATTTAAACCTCAAAGTTTCTTTGTTTTTTGTCGTCGTACTGATCGTACCCCGCATCTTCTTGTAATACATTGTTTGTATTATGCATTTGATACTGGTCAATAAATTAGAAACTGATTAAAAGCTTTAAACTAAATAAGTGTATTTTTCAAAGAGAAGGTATACGACCTATTTTGAATCCTCAAATTCGAAAATCAAAACGTATGATAAATCTACTTAATATAATTATGTTCATAAGACATTTACATTTCAGACATCAGTATTTATAATTTTGGATAATGTTTAACAAGTTTACTCCAGGTCTCCACAATTCTCAAATTTTGTGCAAAACCGCCTCGATTAAGAATTTAGCTAATTAAACTTACGACATTTTTTGCAAATCATCAACAGACTGAAAATATATATACATATGTATGCAACAGTTGTACCATAAACGATACTTAACACAAATAAATGTGTTAGTAAAATACATGTTTAGCATAATATAATTATGTCGAGCAAATTGTTGCTTATATCTACATAAAATGAAAAGATTTCAAAAGAAGGCGAATTTGGAACTTTTTGCTGTTTAGCAGGGGTAAAAAAATGGCTTTTATCATACGTCATACCACCTCCTTTGTATCATGGATTTTTATTAAAGACAGTGTTTCGATTTTGAAGGAGTTTCTTTTCGCCATTCAGTTTAAACAAAAAAAAATCACATATTTGACTTTTGGATTCAAACTGGTTTCTTTTTGTAATGTTCAGCAATTTTTCTAGATACTCAACACTATTTGCAGATACAATATGATACAATAAAGAAAATCCATTCTACAAAATGTATAGCATATTTTTGAAAATTAGTCTTATGGTCGCGCGCATAACATACTCCATGAATAGACTTATCTCCTATGTAACTTCATACAAAAGTATATCAAAGGACTGAGTCCTCGATATAAAACATGATGCCTTTAAAGATATATTTAACAAAGAGTCCAATTAAATGTGTGTTTTTTGGTAACCCTTGGCAAATATCTATAGTGTCCAAACACTTTGCGTAAAGTTGCCATCTTAGGTCACACATTAGAGTGATAATAATAAAATCATCATAAATTCAAGGATTTAAATTGTGTACGCCAGACGCCCGTTTAGTCTACAAACTCAAAACGAACCAAAAAGTTTGAAATGTCAGATAAATTACGAAGTTTAAGAGCATTGATGACCCATAATTCCGAAAGGTTTTGTCAAATACAGCTGAGGTTATTTATTCCTGGTGAAGAACATCCTTAGTTTTAAAAAAAATTCAAAGTGTTGTAAACAGTTAATTGTTTGCTTATGACTATATCAACAATAGTTCTTGTAAACATAAAATTACGG
>JAASAO010000792.1:0-27386 GCA_017311375.1 Mytilus coruscus | reverse complement strand
TTGTGGCTAAGGTAACTATAAATAGAAAGTATTTGTTCTTATCTCTATCTGCATCTGTCATCACTCGGTATCTAAAAATAGACATGTGCTTTAATATTTAATGTAATTGTTTATACATATATATTCTCTATAACTATGTAATTTGTAGTTAATGAGAAATAAAATTCATTCATTCATTCATTCACATTTGATATCTTATCGCTGACCCTATTAAATCTACCGAAATTGCATGCATGATTAATTTTAAGATTTATGATCGTAATTAAAGCGGCACTTTTAGGGTGCAATTGTTACTAAAGTTTTGAAAACGTTTTGAGGCGTTTGTTGTTATTTTCTAACTGCTACAGAAGTAGAAACATCGTTTAATAATTTTTTCTGATCCTATTTGAACTTTCAATAATTCATGCTCATGTTGTTGAAAAACATACTTTTATAAACGTAGAAAAAAATCGTTTAAACAGGTTCAAGTTAGAAACAAATTAATGTTTGCATGTATTGTATTAACAAACGAAAACGACAAAACATTTGCATAGTCAAGTGTATTTTTTTAATATATTTTAGTTGTAGGTTTCGTTTTATTTTATTTTTCATATTCAATATCTATTTAATTACATTTTAATAACAATTTTTTTTTATTAAAGTTGCAATATTTAATCACAAAAATAACTGTAATTTAATCATATGCAAGAAAAATAACTAAATATTAAATATCACCGACCGTTTTGGACGGGGATGCGTAATTATACAACCGAGACCGTCAAATGGATGCAGGTGAAATGAAAAGTCTTGAGTATCCATATTTCTATATCCGAATACCATTTTTGTTTTATCGCTCTTGTTAAAATAGGTTTTGTTTTTCCTTTTTTCATTAAGTGTGAAAACAGTAAGTAACTCATTGGGTAGTTCGGATGACTGCTTATCAAACGTCAACAGTAGTATTTTGTGACTCATTTTAACATAATAAATCTTTTGAGTTTTTTTAGTAATAAAAGTTTCTGTTATAAAAACTTTATTTACTTTAAAAAATTTCCAGTACCATTTTAGGATGCTGACAACAACCAACCAGCAAATGATGATCGCGAGAGGTCTGTACTATAGATAGTTCCAGCTGTGGTGTAGGATGCACTAGTTCTAAGAAAACAGGAATCTCCTTTGTTTAATGAAACAACTATTGTAGATGAAACGGTGGGATTTGTATCGACTGAACCAGAGGCTGCAAACAAATCTATGGCTCCTAGGATTTCATTGTTACGAGTAAACTGAAGTGGAATTTGTGATGATGGTGACCCAGAAAGGGTAATCGTTAGAACATAAAGTCCTGTGACCGGAACAGTGAATATCCCGGTGTACTTGTTGTAGGCACTTGCAATATTAGTAACCACGTGGTCGAAGGCGATAGTTTGGTGTTGGCCTGGATTTTGCTCGCCAGATGACATATACGCATAAAAAGCAACGGGTTCAGATGGTGCTCTTTTTTGGACTGAAATGATAAAAATAAACCATATAATAAGAGAATGCGTTTTACTAATCAATCGAAAATGTTGATAGAATGTTGAATAGATGGCAACATGTGCCCGAAACAATGGTATTATCTTGATTCCGAGAGGAAAACATATGTTGAAATCATTGTATCTCGTTTATCGGAGTTTATTGTTCTTCAAAGTTTGAAACTTTCGGAATTCCAGTATTTGGTGTCGAGTCTAATTGCCAAATATTTTCCAAGTGTGTACATTGTGAAATAATTAAGCATCCAGACTTATATTAGAAACTTTATCAAGGGTGTTTGCTCAATGTTTGTTGTTTTTTTTTTTTATTCAATTTAATTTTTTTTCGGGGGCTGTCTTAATTATTTAGCATCTGAATAAATTCGATTAAGCTTACTTGCTCCCAATGATGGTTTATTTTTGGTTATTTTTGGGGAATTGCTGTCTCATTGGCGTCTACCCTATATCTCCTTTTACTCGTATTAATCTATGTTGAGAGCGTCTGGTCAGAGCCAATTAAAATAAAACAAATAATATTCTTTTGTAACCGTGTTAGATGACTTTCTCATATCACTCTAAGAAATATCTTTGTATTTACAAACATGACATGGATTTTCATATTGTGAATTTGCCATTTATTTATAAAAAGAGACGGAAGATACCAAGGGGCATTCGAAACCCGATGGGTATATATAAACGGACAACGCCATGGCAAAAATCGAAAGATGTAAAAAAAAAATATACAAACCTGAAGGTATTTTTCTTTTATCTAGTTTACGGCAATTTGAACATATCCATGGTAATCTGTTACACAGATTTCCCATTTCTGTCAAGCTTCATTAAAACTGTTAGTATTCTAACTAGCGTGTGTATTAGCTGTATAGTTTCAAGAAATTGGAATTCTGTACTACCGAACTATAACTAGATTTGCAATTTCGAGAAAAAGCGGATGGCACACTCGTCCAAGCAATTGTCAGGGTAAAGGCAGCCATTTTGAAAATTCCAAATTGAAACAGCGCATCTAAACATGCCAATCAACATTTTTTGTAAATTTTCATTAAGTTTTGGGCATTTTGAAAATTTTGAAATTTTTGCTGTTTCCATGGTAACAGTAACCATTTCTAAAATAAAAAAAAAAAACAGATCCCACATTGGTACATGCCATGTTACACATCCATATAGTTTTATTGGGTTTTGTGTAATATATTCTTTAAGAAAATGCTGCTTTAATGTAATTTTCCCAGAAGATCAATGTTAAACTTTCGACCTTTTCCATAAATACTATCTGCATATCTAAAAATATCAGGTAACATTTCAAAAAAGTTTCATCCAGTTAGGTCTTATAATAAAAGATTTTGAATTTTGATTTTTTTTCTCATTTTAGCAGTTTCCATGGAAATGGTGGCCATCTTAAACCATTCCAAAGTCAGAGGATGAACTTCACACGGGGGTCCTCATTAAAGTAAAGTTCCATCAACATTGGTCCATTCAAATCCGAAAAATAGGGCGGACAAAAAAGTGGAAGAAAAATAACAATAAGAAACGTAGAATAACAATATGCCATAATAATAAAGTATTTGATGCTTCATTTCTTTAAAACTTATTGCAAAAAATAAGTTTTCAACATCAGAAGCGATGTTAAAGTTTCGAGTCTTTAATCTCCTATACCGTCGAACTTGAAATATAGTTTATTACCTGCCACAGACAAACTTTGGTTTTGTAAGTCCTTTTCTTTCAAGGTATGTTTATGCTCCAAATTAATAATCCGTTGTAAGAGATTTCGTTCATTTTCTTTAAGTTGTCGTAACTCCTGGTTCTGAAAGTTAATAATATTTTCGAGTTCACTCAACTTTTCCAAGACTGTTCCTACTGAAACTGTGTCATCTTTTCCATAGGCCTGATAACAAGATAAAGCAAACAACTTTAAAATAAATAAAAACATTACTGTTACAGAATTCTAGAAGTACATGAACCAAAGTACACAATTGGCGACCTGACACATTAGATAAGATGGAAATAGTTAAAATTAGGTTAAGTACTACTAAGTTAATGTGGAACTCTCTCAAGCTGATATATTCCATATGTGCCTGTCCTTAGCGAGGAGCACGTTATTTCAGTGATTACGTCTGTTATATAAGTTTTTCTAACATTGTTTTCTTATAAATTTGGCCGTTGGCTTTCTTAATTGATTTTGTTTTTCATACTTTTCGTGTCAGGACCCTTTATAGCTGACTATACGGTACGATTGCATGTAATTGCTTACATCTACTTCATTTGAACTTTGGTGGATAGTTATCTCATTGGCAATCATATCACATATTCTTATTTTTATATTACATTGTTGATTAAATTTGGATATGGAGCAGGGGCGGATCCAGCCATTTAAAAAGGGGGGTCCCAACCCAGGATAAAGGAAGGGGGTTCCAACAATATGTCCCCATTCAAATGCATTGATCGTCCAAAAAAAAGGAACCCCCCCTCTGGATCCGCCACTGTGGAGTAGGTCTTACAAAACAGGTTGATTACATGTATGTACCCCCATACAGCTTATATGCATAATAGCTGATAACAGACGGACAGCTTTGCGACATGACTTCTCCCTTTTTTCATTTGTATGACTTGTGTGTGTTTTTACTCATTTTTCATAGATGTTTATTACTTTAGAAACGTCAAAACATATACATGAGAGAAAAAAAATATCAAAATTACTAGACGATATAATATATACAAAAATAAGGAGATGTGGTATGATTGCGAATGAGACAACTATCCACCAAAGTTCAAATAAAGTGGATGTAAGCAATTATAGGCAACCGTATGACTTTCAACAATGCCACACCGTATAGTCGGCTATAAAAGGCCCCGACATGAGAAATATGAAACAATTCAATTAAGAAAACTAATTTATAACAAAATTTTTTTCGAAAAACAAATAATACAGACGTGATCCAACTACAACCACTGAACTACAGGCTCCTGACTTGGAACAGGCACATAAAGAATGTGGCGGGGTTAAATATGTTTGTGAGCGCTCAACCCTCCCCTAACCTGGGACGGTGGTGTAACAGCACATAAGAACAAACTATTAAAATCAGTTGAAAAAAGCTTAACTTATCAGATCGATGATGTTTAGATTTCAGATCGATATACAAAATTAGCATAAACTGTTGACACAGAGATACGGATCGCCTGTCAGCATAAAATACAGAAAAGGACAATCTGATGGACAGCAACATTGCTTATTTATTCAATGTCGTTGGACCATGATCTTGTGGGCAGGGCATAGAAATGGTCGACAAACTGAGATGTACTGATAGTAATGCAACCTTATGCAAAATATCATTTTTCTGTCACAAGCAGTACCTATCAAACTGACTTATGCAGAAAACTTAACATTGAAAATTGCTAATTAATTCAAAGCCACTGGACCATGACCTAGGAGCAAGGACCTCAAAATAGTCGTCAAACTGATATGTGCTGATAGTAATGAGACTTCATACAAAATATCATTGATCTATCACCAGTATATCCTATCAAACTAACTTAAGCAGAAAACTTAACAATTGTTGACGCCACCGCCGCAGCCGGAAAAGCAATCCCTATGACTCGCTTTCCGCGACTTTCGTCGCAGGCGAGACAAAAACTATAATGTATTATTTTAGATAATTAAGACCTAGTCCGAATGCTAAGTCAGTCAGTAGAACTTCTGTCCGCCAACTAATTTGATTTTTTTTCAAAATTCTGGCGTAAATAAATTAATACAACAAATAATTATATTAATATATTGAATTTAATGATTCCTATTTCATTAAGAAAATGCAAATTGTATTTATCTAGGTCTAAATACATGTAGCTTTTTTCTGTCCAATATATATTGTCAGTTCGATAAAGACCGTACGAAAAGATTTGTATGCCCCACCAAGGGGTCCGTCCGTTCGTCCGTCTGTCCCGCTTCAGGTTAAAGTTTTTGGTCAAGGTAGTTTTTGATGAAGTTAAAGTCCAATGAAACTTAGTACACATGTTCTCTATGATATGATCTTTCTAATTTTAATGCCAAATTAGTTTTGACCCCAATTTCACGGTCCACTGAACAAAGAAAATGATAGTGAGAGTGGGGCATCCGTGTATTATGGACACATTCTTGTTTTCGATTTTATAATTGCACCACGATTTACAGAGTTTTGCTGTTCGGTGTGAGCCAAGGCTCCGTGTTGAAGGCCGTACTTTGACCGATAATTGTTTACTCTTTACACATTGTGACTTGGATGGATAGTTGTCTTATTGGCACTCATACCACATCTTCTTATTTATATATTATGCATCCGTTCTAAAATTAAAATTTTAGACAAGATAGCAGTTGAAAGATACGAAGAGCCCGTACAATTTTTAGAAAACAACAATTGTAAAATCGTTTTGAAGTCCGAGAAAGGTAATTGCTAACACATTCATTACTACTTTAAAAGCTAATTAAATTTTATTTAAATAGTTAAAGAACGTGCGATATCATAAGTAATTTGATTATCGGTTAACAGTAAAGAATATGTCAACATATTCAATGATAATCGAAACACAAGGTTTGCTCTAAAAGTATTTAACGAGCCTTAAGGGTGACTGGGGAATAGAAATATGGTCACTCTTGGTCTCCTTCCGACCAGCAGGAAAACCCTTGTCAAATTGGGGCTTCTGTTTTGTTTAGTTGAGCAGGGTATATAAATTCAAAGCCATGTCTGGTTAGAATGGGGACGTTAAATCCGATGCCTTGTGTAAAGAGAATACCATGCCCTCTACACGTTAAGAACCTTGGCAACAACTCCCTGAGGGGTCCGTAGGTGGCCTGTTGTATGGCTAAATTCCGACCCTTTTCAATTTACCCTCATTTTCTTGTGGCAGTCCAAGTTTTCAGCCCTTTATCCTGATCACTCCCATTATAGGACCTATACCTATTTTATGTATTCTTAACTTGTTCTTGTCCTGGACATTACCTAACAATTGAGCAATCATTGTTGAGGAAACAAGTCATTATATTGCATGAAACAATGCATTTAAACACATTTTTTAAAACATATGCCTATACATGTGTCAGACCACCAATTCAAAACCCATATATAATCAACCAAATTTTACAATTTTTACAGCTTTCGAAATATTTTACCTTCAGTTTAACTTCATAGAAACCATGTATATTCTGAATTGTACATGCATCACCTTTAATTTTTACATGCCAATTTTCAACCAATATTCAAAGTCTCGTTATGAAACACCACCGTTTGGAACTAAACTGCTACTAAAAATACCCCCTGTTTTTCTGGAAATCTTAAATAAGTATACTATAGAGCGCATTAACAGGGGCGTAGCTAGGCCAACATGATGTGTACTCAATGCCGGAGGAAGTCAAGGGAAGTAAAAGTTGTTTTTCCCCGTATGATTAAATCAATTCCTTTCATAGAATTTAACCAAATGCCAGCTTCTTAGTCAAAATTTATTGGTTTTAAAGTTAATTTTCCATTGAAATGTAATGTGTCGCTCGGGGTGTTATATTTTGCGTCTAAAGGGGGAGGCATTTATCAAAACAAGGATAGATTTGCCTATAATTCGGTCTTTATCTGATAGTTTGTAACTCAAAACAAACCCACTCAGTTATGATGACTCATCACAAAATTAAGGTATTCATTTGGCCTATATTTTTGTTTTTTTTTTATTGATGTGAATTTTGAATGTTAGAAGTACAGAAAAAGTCTCAAAGTATTTTGTTTTATACCTGAACTTGATTTGTTTTCCTTTTCATTTACTGTCATGGTCAGGAATTCTAAAAAGTCACCGACTCACGGCTAAAAACGATAAATCACATCAGGGACTTTCTATACTATAGAATGTCCCTGAGCAGTCAAGAGCATATATGATGACATTCAATCTTTTGAATATGGCAAGTATAGAAACACTCTTTTTGCTGTTTAGTTTGGTGTTTTTCGTCATTTTTAGTCGGAAAACATATGAGACGAAATACCAATTTAACTGTTTCGTCTGATCTGCTAATTAAAATGTAAACAAAGGGTGCAGACTGAACCATGCGGTCGACATTATAATCCAAAGTGTAAATAGTAGCTCAACCACTTCAAGTGTGGTCCTCAGGTTTTTCTATTCTTGATTTTTGTGATTTAAATTTGAACCCATGAGAAAATAGTCAATTAAATTGAGAATTTCAACATTGAAGAAGAATCTGCTCCTTCAGATTTCGAACCAGTACATAATCACTCAATTTCAGCATTATCTGACATACTTCAAAAGACTGGAGCTCTTATAGACATCCCCTGGCAGCAGGCATTTCCAACAACAAACCCAAGTCAAATTATGTGTATATATTGCTATTTTTCTTTTTTTTTTGGGAGCAATTTAATGCATGCTGTACAATGATGTCCATCTGACCACAGGCACTAGACGTTCTGAATATTGGCAATGGGAAGAAAATAGTGTCCATATATATATTTGGACACTATTTTCTTCCCATTGCCAATATTTTATAACTATTGACAGAACGTCTAGTGCCTGTGATCAGACATGACAATTTAGGGAGCTACCATTTGATTTTTATGGGGGGAGGGGGCTAGGATGAAATTTGAAGAAAAAAAGGCAGGACAGAAGTTTTGAGTAAAAAAAAAGGCAGGATGAGCAACTTTGCAAAAAAAAAGGCAGGATGACAAATTATGTATAAAAAGTCAGGATAAACTAATAAAAAAAAGGCAGGACCGAATAAAGTGAAAAATAAAAAGGCAGGACCGAGATTACAACAACAAAAAAAATGCAGGACACAATTTTTCATCCTAGTAATACATTAGCAAGTACAGATCAAGTGACATAGCATTTTGTTGTCCTAGAAACAGATTTTCTCCCTCTATGTCCTAGAAAATATCTTTTGAAATAATAATAGGAGTATAATCCAGAATATTATTGATATGAAAATAAGATGTGATAATGATAATTGCTAATGAGAAAATAGTTTACTAAGTAAAGACCAAATGACTAGATCACTCTCCTCCCTTAGCAAAACCTTACTGCATATCAATCTATAAAAGAGATAGATAGGGCAAATATAAGACCATTTTAGTGCATACAGGGCACAGCAAATAAAAAATGATGACCATCAGCATACTTTAATTGGGGACTGATCATTATATATTCAGAGTCTTGAAGTGGGTAGAAAGATTTTAAAAATCAATATGCTAGCTTCGTTATAATTTTCATATTTATCAGCCCAAAACAAGATAAAAATCAATATTTTCCACTGCAAAATGCATAAAAATTAGTATGAAGAGAATAGAAAATCAATATTCGACCACATAAAAAAGTATGAGACAGTTTTTATTTGTACAAAGAGGAATTTAACAGAAACAATAGTGAATCCACAAAAAAATCAAATCTTTTTTGTTTTAAAGTGGTGATAAAACCAAACTAGAGACTCTAAAGAGCCTGTGTCGCTCACCTTGGTCTATGTGCATATTAAACAAAGGACACAGATGGATTCATGACAAAATTGTGTTTTGGTGATGGTGATGTGTTTGTCAATCTTACTTTACTGAACATTCTTGCTGCTTACAATTATCTCTATCTATAATGAACTTGGCCCAGTAGTTACAGTGGAAAATATTTTGTAAAAATTCACAAAAATTTACAAAATTTATGAAAATTGTAAAAAATTTACTATAAAGGGCAATAACTCCTTAAGGGGTCAATTGACAATTTTGGTCATGTTGACTTATTTGTAGATCTTACTTTGCTGTACATTATTGCTGTTTACAGTTTATCTCTATATATAATAATATTCAAGATAATAACCAAAAGCTGCAAAATTTTCTTAAAATTACCAATTCAGGGGCAGCAACCCAACAACATGTTGCCTGATTGGTCTGAAAATTTCAGGGCAGATAGATCTAGACCTAATGAACAATTTTATCCGGTCAGATTTGCTCAATGCTTTGGTTTCAGAGATATGAGCCAAAAACTGCATTTTACCCTATGTTCTATTTTTTAGCCATGTTGGCCATCTTGGTTTGCGGGCGGGGTCATCGGACACATTTTTTAAACTAGATACCCTAGATTGTGGACAAGTTTGGTTAAATTTGTCTTAGTAGTTTCAGAGGAGAAGATTTTTGTAAAAGATTACAAAAATCTACGAAAAATTGTTAAAAATTGACTAAAAAGGGCAATAACTCCTTAAGGGGTCAACTGACCATTTTGATCAAGTTGACTTATTTGTAGATCTTACTTTATAATGAACTTGGCCCAGTAGTTACAGTGGAAAATATTTTGTAAAAATTTACAAAAATTTACAAAATTTATGAAAATTGTAAAAAATTTACTATAAAGGGCAATAACTCCTTAAGGGGTCAATTGACAATTTTGGTCTTTTGACTTATTTGTAGATCTTACTTTGCTGAACATTATTGCTGTTTACAGTTTATCTCTATCTATAATAATATTCAAGATAATAACCAAAAACGGCAAAATTTCCTTAAAATTACCAATTCAGGGGCAGCAACCCAACAACGAGTTGTCCGATTCATCTGAAAATTTAAGGGCAGATAGATCTTGACCTGATAAACAATTTAAGCCCATGTCAGATTTGCTCTAAATGCTTTGGTTTCAGAGATATAAGCCAAAATCTACATTTTACCCCTATGTTCTATTTTTAGCCATCGCGGCCATCTTGGTTGGTTGGCCGGGTCACCGGACACATTTTTAAAACTAGATACCATAATGATGATTGTGGCCACGTTTGGTTAAATTTGGCCAAGTTGTTTCAGAGGAGAAGATTTTTGTAAAAGTTAACGAACGACAAATCACGGACGACTGACGCCAAGTGATGAGAAAAGCTCACTTGGCCCTTTGGGCCAGGTGAGCTAAAAATTGTAATGCGTGACATTTTTCAATGCACCCCTCTAGTTTATTATACACAAGCGTATTAAGGAAATGTAGTCCTGCAGAGTTCTCAAAAAGTGGTAGTCCAAAGGTTTTGCCCACAACCATATTCAAAGGACCTGGGACTATTATACTAACGTTAGTATAATAGTCCCAGAAAGGACTGACTCTATTTTGTTATTTTGCTATAGAACATACATGTACATGTAATCTATAGTGAGGATCAGCAGATTTTCTTCAAGGACTCTCTGATGAAAACCAAACGTAATATGTTGATATTTATATTGCAGACAACATTGTTTTATTCAAACATTTCTTAGATTTCTGACGTTATTCCCATGACTTTTGTATGTGATCTTGATGTTGAACAAAAAATATCAGACACTGACTCTGAAAAGAAACTATCTCTGAACTAAAGATATTTGTAAACAATTTTTATTGTAATGAGCATGGTCTTGACTAGAATCAAAACTACATATAAATTATAATGAGTTATGAGTTGTGTATTCCTAGTACAATACATAATTTTACATGTGTTTTAATTGGTGTAACTCTGAATTTTATAAGTTGGTTCTATAATACCATTAAAACTATATGGTGGTTCACTCTGCATTAAAAGCCACAATAAATTCATGATTTAAATATATGTTAAAAGTTTAAAATTTGTATCCCCCCTTTTTTTACTAGTATGACACATAATGTACAACTAGAATGTATTATTTGTTTTTTGTATACCTGGAGTACATATATATATATATATATATATGGGAAACACCTGCAATTAAGCCGTGAAGGCAATTAATTAAGGATTTGTATATTGAGACTTTGAAAAGGGATATGTACATGTAACTAAACATGCTATAGAAAAACCATAAGCACACGTGTTTTCTATATTGACCTATTGAAAGAAAATGTAAAAATCTGAGTAACATGCATTTAATGGCAAAAAAGTTGTAAAGTCCTGTTTAACCTAACTTAATTCTTGATATTTTAATGTGGCTCTTTATTCCAGGCTTGTGACTGGCAAGTTGTACTGTATTCATAATAATAAGCACCTTGGTTTTATTTAGAAATTAAAAATGGGGTATCTTATATCAATGAAAATGATAAAAGACGTAAATATTGGTCTGCTCTAGATGATGATTGTAAAGATAATTTTTAAAATAGATTTCCTGCATAATGAGGTTATATTATTTAATCACAAAATTTGTAGGCAAATCTAAGAGTACTATCACGATTGTGGGTGTAATGGTGCATGAAAAATGGCGAATACAGTATTACTTGGCTGCATTACCCACCTCCCTCCTCATTTTTTTTTCTTTTTCTTTCATTTTTTTTTTAATTTTCTTTTCTTTTTTCTTTCTTTTATTTTCTTTTCTTTTTTTGTTTAATTTTCTTTCTTTTCTTTTTTTTTCTTTCTTTTCTTTTTTTTTTCTTTTCTTTTTTTTTTTTTTTTAATTTTCTTTCTCTTTTCTTTTTTTTTTTCCTTTTCAGTTTGTTTTCATTTTTCTATTCATTACATGTATGTACACAAGTTTCAAGCACATGCATTATTTTTTTTCTTTCTTATATAAATATATATATATATACATGTATGTACAGTCTTCTTAAACTTGTAGAAGATTTTGAACAATTGTTTTTAGAATCAGAACTCAGTACTGATGCCCAACGTTCCAGTAGTTGTTTTGTTTGTTGATGCAGTCATTTGGTTGTATTTTCCAAGCATTTTAAATCCAACAATCATCTTGGCTCTCTCATACTGTTCAGTAAAAGATTTTCCGTTGCAAGTCTTCAGTATATTGTAAAACTTTTAACTTCTTCACCGGTTCCTAGAATTGTATCAACCAGTGTTGTTATTTTGTCTGGAAAAAAGGATTATTGATTTGTAACATTAAAGAAGACTAATGATAAGACTAATGATTTGTAGATCAGAGTTTTTTTTTTAATATATTTTATTGTTTAATTTTATTGTGAATCATTTATTGGGATATTATGACCAAAAGGCTAGTTTAGCCTATGCATTCTCAGATAATAGCCTGGGCCTGTATGCATAATTTATAAAGCTACTTAAGTTAAGATTTAAATTTGTTCCGAACAGACAGATTTTTCTACATGTCCTACAATAAATTAGTACTACAATTGGATTTCTAAACTTAAGTGGTTTATGCATACAGGCCCTTGAGACTCAATACCAATTTGACAAAAAAATGTTTTGGAGCAATGCTTCATTCCAAACCCAATTCACATGCAGCTGTGCATATATTTGTGTACATGTACTTTAATATAGGGCACACATGGGTACTCGACTAGGATGTAATTGGGCTTGCATGTATTTTCTTGCAATCTCTTGAAAAATCATACATAAACATTTAGAATTAGTAGAAATTAGTGCTTTTAAATTGTGGTTAAAAGTACCCCCATCTTTCCTTATAATACATAACACATTAATGGAACAGTAATTTGCACACTGCTGAAGCATGTTTTGTTTGAAAACTATATACAGATATGTATCTACCTGTTTGTGTATACCGGTATATGCTTATTATGGATTCAGTTTCTTCATGTTCCTGACAATCTTTCAAGCCAAAAGGATCCAAAATCTTCATCTGCATAATAAAAAAAAACCTTAGTCCAAATTAAAATATATGTGTGGTTCCAGTTACATTCTCAAAAAAAGATAGGGTTGGTGTGTTCACGGAGTCCGATTCTAGTATTATACACGCCCCTACCGCAAGTTTGCCATTTTCTCATTATGTTTGGTTGTAAAATAACAGACATGTTATGTTTTTAGTTAATTTTGTTGCATTCTGTTAAGAATTTGTTGCATTTTTAGCCGTAGTGGATACTTTTATTGGAAATTCATATGACAGAAGTCTGTGAAATTAATTATTGAAATTCACATTCCATAAAATGGGATCATTCAAAATTTATTTTACAGAATTAAAAAGAAAGTTCTAGGTTGGGTCTGGTAACTGAAACCACATATTTTATTTTTATTTTGCCTGAATTCAAACGGCAATCATGGCAATTGGTCATATTTTAATTGAGGTAGGTTTTGAAAATTAGAATCAAAATGAAGGCAATAGTATGTGATTTAAAAAGAATTTTTGTTTCTGTTTATTGTTAACATATAGGTAATTTTTTATGCCAGCACCCAAGCTGAGGGGGCATCAAGTGTTACCCTTGTCTGTCTGTATGTGCATCCCAAAAGTGGTTACCGTTTTTAACTTTAGTTTGCCTCGACCAAATGTTTTGAAACTTATACACAATGCTAATTACCACAAAACACTGTTCAGCTTTGAATTTAAATGGCGTCACTTTTACATGTTATATGGACACATTCTCCATTTATTTATCATATTGCAAATTAGATCTATGAAAAAATAACAAGGATTTTATAAGATTTTTAAACATGGGTTTTTAAACCATATGTAATAAAATTATGAAAAGATAAGTAGGGGTAAGTGGGCAAAATTGTAATGGCACTTCATGGATAAAACAAGAGGATTCTGAATATCTGACAAAAAGTTAAAAAAAAAAAGCGACAATCCTTAAGTATTAATGTGTTTACGACACTTGGACAAAGACTATAACCATATATCCCCTGTGGTGCAAAGTAGACAAAAAGAACTTCTGACCAATCTCTTAAAACTATCAAGCCTAATGCACATTATATTCCTCTCAATTTTTATTTTAAGATGAAAATAAAATTTGTTTTCAACAGAGTAGATGCCTACTAACTTATGAGAAGTATTAGACCACCCAGTTTTACTCCCCATCCATGAAAACAGTCACTGTAATAACCTAAAAAGGAATTAAAATTGACGCAAATTATATATTTTATGAAAGTTAAATTGTCAGCCAAAAAATTAGTTTTCTGACTTAATATTTGGCATAGCATCAAAACCAATTTAATATCTATAAAACCGGGAAAAAAAAACATGTTTTGATTTTGTTTTAACATTTAATTTTTTTCTCAATAATCTATGAGTTATCTCCCATTGAATGACATATTCTTGCTATTTGTTGTACTAGCCTCCCCCTGAAGGTGAAATCTATCTCAGAATTTACTTTTCAAATGATATATTATTTTATTCATGTTACTGGAAACCAAATATCAAACTGATAAAATAACTTTCTTGGTACTTTGAATGTGGAAAATAAATGTTTTTTGTCGTATTTTCATAAAATTCTATGAAGGTTTGACAAAGTAATTGATAACTAATATTTTAACCTTAAAATTATCTTAGTGAAAACTTTGAAAAAAGTCCATTTATTGCATCTGTTGCAATGAAGGACTGATTTCCAAGTTAAATAAAAATTGATAATTCCCCTTCTCTGATTTTATATACAGCAATAATAACTAATTAACTCATACCCTACACACATTTGTTCCTTCAATTTGAATTTCAAAATTTTGCTGTGGATTCTTCTGATGTACAATTACTTTAAAGTTTGATAAAGATTTTGATGTTTGAAAACTTTTTAACCATAATACTGAACCTAAATTTGGACGTCTAAAACAAAGTAATGTGAATTGCTATGCCTGGTTTCTGTGACAAAATGTCACAGGCAAAATTCAAGTGCATTTACATAATCTTTAATCAACAAGTTTATAAATCTATGCAATGGTTCTTACCTTAAAAGACAGCTCCAATGACCATTCTTAACAATCCATACTGACAAGCAGTAATTAATGCTAGCCTGAAAGTAAAATGCTTAGTCAATCAAAATTGTTCAAAACAGAGGCTCTTAAGAGCCTGTGTCGCTCATCTTCATCTTCAACAATAACCACTTCCTGGTAAAAATCATCACGAAAGGGCAATAACTCTATAAAGAGTAAACTGACGATTTCAGTCATGTTGACATATTTGTAGGTCTTGTCCTGTTGATCATTTTTGTTTTTTAAAGTTTCTATCTACATTTGTATCCATTTTATTTTTTTCAAGATAATAGGCAAAAACTAAAAAAAAACGTGGTAAAAAAACGGCAAAAACTCCATGAACAGGTCAACTTAAGATTTAATCCAAGGCAGCTTTTTTGTAAATTTTGACTTGGTGATCAATGGTAAAAATCGTCATTGAAGATCAATAACTCCAATAACTAGTCCTCAGAAGATTTCAGTCATTTGACTTTTGTGCATATCTTGTCTTGCTTTTTTTTGTATTAAAATTTCTCTCCATCTATTTTTATTTTCAAAATAATGGATAAAAATGAAAAATTGGTAAAACTTTACATTTAAGGGCAATAAAAGGGTTTTTGATAAAGTTGGCATACAAGCCTATAGAAAATTTGTACTACATTGAACATTTATGTATGTTGGTCACTTATATATCCACGAAAATTGGTATCCAAAGAATGATAATAAATCCAGAGTATATGGAAAGAGGTTATATATGACAAACTGTTAACACAGAGATATGTCTCGCCTATTTATTATTTTGATAATGCAAATGATGAAATTAAAATAGCAATACATTAACATGTAAGTTATGCAAATATTCAAAGTCAATGAACCATGACTGAAGGTACAGGGCTAAACAATCTCCATGGAAATGAGATGTGCCAATGTTTATACAACTGCAAACCAAATACCATTGACTTTTCATAAGTCGTTCCCTTTAAACAAACCTAAACACAAACATTCACTTGTAAACTATGTAAAAGTTTCAAAGTCAATGAACCATAATTAGGGGGTGGGGTTATATAATCTCCATGGAAATGAAACTTGCAAATGCCAATACATTTGCATACCGAATATCATTGACTTAACATAAGTGGTTAATCTTAAACTGACCTAATCACAAACTAATACATGTAAACTAAGCAAAAGTTTCAAAGTCAATAGACCATGACTGAGGGGTAGGGACCAAATATTCTCCATGGAAATGAGATATGCCAATGCTTATACAACTGCATACCAAATATCATTGACCTACCACTAGTGGTTCCCCATAAACTGACCTAATCACAAACTAATACATTGTTGACGCCGCCGGCGGAAACAGCATACCTATGTCTCGCTTTTTGACTCCGTCAAGGCGCAACAAAAATGAGTAACAGAAGATGTGTTGTATACATCAATGTGACAACATCCCAACAACACAAAAATATGACATCCACAGAATTAATTAAAATCTTTAAAACATTTGGTCAAATTTTGGTACTGATAAGAAAAAAAACTTCTGACCTCTTACATCTTCAAGCATAGAGCATATTTTATTTCCTATAAACTTATTTTATGATGAAAATAAAACTTGTTTAAATAGAGGAATTATATACCTACTTAAATATTAGAAATATTATACCACCAAGTCTTACTCCCATCCATGAAAACACTGAAATCACCTAAAAAGGAATTAAAATTAACATAAATTATACATTTTACAAATCTTGTTGAAATTGCCAGCCTAAAATTTTCAATGAGTAATCTCCCAATGAATGAAAAAGTCTTGCTTTTTGTTGTACTAGTCTCCCCTTGAAGGAAAAATTCTCTCTGAATTTTACTTTTCGTGATATAAAAGCTTTATTCATGTTCCTGGAAACCATATATTGAATTGATAAATTCTTTTTTTGTGTGTGTTGTAAATGTGGAAAATAAGAAAACGGATGTTGCCTTCTGTACTTTTATCACATATTTTTAGAGAATATGCAGAAATTGTATTGCCTAATTGTACTTACATTATTTCTGTAATGGCCACACATCAGACTTGGAATATGATCAATGTAATAATCTTCCTTGGAGCTGCTGTCCTTGCTTCATTTTTTTCATGGCAGAGCCTCAGAGTTAGTTGAAGATCTATGTTACCATCTTTCTTGGAACTGCTATCCCTGCTGCTTTATTTTGTTTTTTCACTCTGCATGTAGATGGAAATCAGATAGTTATTGTATATATGTACCACTCAGAAATAACCTAAAAAGGAATTAAAATTGACATAAATTATACATTTTACAAATCTTGTTGAAATTGCCAGCCTAAAATTTTCAATAAGTAATCTCCCAATGAATGAAACAGTCTTGCCGTTTGTTGTAGTAGTCTCCCCTTGAAGGAAAAATTCTCTGAATTTTACTTTTCGTGATTTAAAAGCTTTATTCATGTTCCTGGAAACCATATATTGAATTGATAAATTCTTTTTTTTTTAGTGTGTTGTAAATGTGGAAAATAAGAAAACAGATGTTGCCTTCTGTACTTTTATCACATATTTTTAGAGAATATACAGAAATTGTATTGCCTAATTGTACTTACATTATTTCTTTAATGACCACACATCTTGGAAGATGATCAATGTAATAATCTTCCTTGGAGCTGCGGTCCTTGCTTCTTTATTTTTTTCATGGCAGAGCCTCAGAGTTAGTTTAAGATCTATGTTACCATCTTTCTTGGAACTGCTATCCCTGCTGCTTTATTTTGTTTTTTCACTCTGCATGTAGATGGAAATCAGATAGTTATTGTATATATGTACCACTCAGAAATAACATAAAAAGGAATTAAAATTGACATAAATTATACATTTTACAAATCTTGTTGAAATTACCAGCCTAAAATTTTCAATGAGTAATCTCCCAATGAATGAAACCGTCTTGCTTTTTGTTGTACTAGTCTCCCTTGAAGGAAAAATTCTCTCTGAATTTTACTTGTGATATAAAGCTTTATTCATGTTCCTGGAAACCATATATTGAATTGATAAATTCTTTTTTTGTGTGTGTTGTAAATGTGCAAAAGAAGAAACGGATGTTGCCTTCTGTACTTTTATCACATATTTTTAGAGAATATACAGAAATTGTATTGCCTAATTGTACTTACATTATTTCTGTAATGGCCACACATCAGACTTGGAATATGATCAATGTAATAATCTTCCTTGGAGCTGCTGTCCTTGCTTCTTTTTTTTTCATGGCAGAGCCTCAGAGTTAGTTGAAGATCTATGTTACCATCTTTCTTGGAACTGTTATCCCTGCTGCTCTATTTTGTTTTTCACTCTGCATGTAGATGGAAATCAGATAGTTATTGTATATATGTACCACTCAGAAATAACCTAAAAGGAATTAAAATTGACATAAATTATACATTTTACAAATCTTGTTGAAATTGCCAGCCTAAAATTTTCAATAAGTAATCTCCGAATGAATGAAACAGTCTTGCCGTTTGTTGTAGTAGTCTCCCTTGAAGGAAAAATTCTCTGAATTTTACTTTTCGTGATTAAAACCTTTATTCATGTTCCTGGAAACCATATATTGAATTGATAAATTCTTTTTTTTAGTGTGTTGTAAATGTGCAAAATAAGAAAACAGATGTTGCCTTCTGTACTTTTATCACATATTTTTAGAGAATATACAGAAATTGTATTGCCTAATTGTACTTACATTATTTCTTTAATGGCCACACATCTTGGAAGATGATCAATGTAATAATCTTCCTTGGAGCTGCTGTCCTTGCTTCTTTATTTTTTCATGGCAGAGCCTCAGAGTTAGTTGAAGATCTATGTTACCATCTTTCTTGGAACTGCTATCCCTGCTGCTTTATTTTGTTTTTTCACTCTGCATGTAGATGGAAATCAGATAGTTATTGTATATATGTACCACTCAGAAATAACATAAAAAGGAATTAAAATTGACATAAATTATACATTTTACAAATCTTGTTGAAATTGCCAGCCTAAAATTTTCAATAAGTAATCTCCGAATGAATGAAACAGTCTTGCCGTTTGTTGTAGTAGTCTCCCCTTGAAGGAAAAATTCTCTGAATTTTACTTTTCGTGATTTAAAAGCTTTATTCATGTTCCTGGAAACCATATATTGAACTGATAAATTCTTTTTTTTTTAGTGTGTTGTAAATGTGGAAAATAAGAAAACAGATGTTGCCTTCTGTACTTTTATCACATATTTTTAGAGAATATACAGAAATTGTATTGCCTAATTGTACTTACATTATTTCTTTAATGGCCACACATCTTGGAAGATGATCAATATAATAATCTTCCTTGGAGCTGCTGTCCTTGCTTCTTTATTTTTTTCATGGCAGAGCCTCAGAGTTAGTTGAAGATCTATGTTACCATCTTCCTTGGAACTGCTATCCCTGCTGCTTTATTTTGTTTTTTCACTCTGCATGTAGATGGAAATCAGATAGTTATTGTATATATGTACCACTCAGAAAAGTGTCCATCCCCCAAACGTGTCTGATTCCCCCAAACGTGTCCATTATGACGTCAATGAACTGCAAAATATGACTTGTTGCTAAAGGGCATCAAAATGTGTTCTGTTTATGAACGCCCCAACGTATCCAGTCTATATGGAACCAAAGGGTTCTTTTAAAAAGCCCAGAAACAACTTCTGCAGGAAGCCTGTCGTGCAATAACCTCATACATTATAAAGATATTTAGGCATCACCGGAGTATATTTGTACAAAATAATTCACAAAGTAAACGATGATTTACACTGTACAAAACTAGTTAATTGTGTTTTCTGTGTAATTGTTTGCTCTAAATATGCTTGAAATATTTGCCACTGGCATTAAGCAATCAACGGTCAATAGTTAAATTAAGCTTGCAATAATGCTTAATATAAACAACTGGCGTTGAACAAATTAATGCTAATAAATGACCACTGTATTAACAGTGAAGCACTGGGAAAACATGCAATACAAATTGTATTAGATTTCTTAATTATTAAGTTCCTCCAACTGTAATTTAAAACAATGACAATTCTATTGATAAAAAATTAATAAAACCGCTGTAAGTAAAAATAGCTTATTTTGTCATCCTTTTCCCTACACTGTGTCTGTTTATTTGAAAGCAGAAGTCCCTGTGCACATTGTACCATATCTTGGATATTTGTCTATGCGGATTACTATATCTTTCCTCCAGATGTCCTTAGATAGCTGCTTCGATTTATTTTTAGAATCCAACCCAAACCAGACGTCTTCTATCGTGTCCTCCATCATTGTATTGCCGTAAACTTCACAGGAGACATATAAGCATATAAACTGGACACGTTTTGGCGAATAACAATTATTGGACACATTGGGGGATTTAAATCGGTCACGTTTGGGCTATTTAAGATTCTAAGGACACGTTTGTGCAAAATAGACACGTTTCTGGGAATCGGACATGTTTGGGGGGATGGAAACATTTGGGAGTGTTACATATATATCATGATTTCTTCAACTACTCTTAAATATGTTCACCAAAGTTAAACTGAATCTTGAACAGTTTGTACATTTACAATTTAACTTTTTTAAATATTACTTTTGCACATATGCAGTTTTAGTTGTTAATTCTACAGGTCTTTGAAGCATTTCATATTAGTGTTGATATATCAAAGGACAGATGGGCATCTCACATCATCCTTTGGGCTCTCAGTTAATTCTCATCTGAGTTTTTGGACATTTAAGAAATTTTATTGTCTGGATTTATAAACCAAAAAATTTTTATTCCCCCAAGTATTCTGTTGTCTGGTCACTATCTTCAGTTCCAACTTGTTTGGCTGTCATATCTAAAGCTATAGGGAGCCATGCTGTGTTCCTTTGAATTGAAAGGTGTGTCACGGTCTGTGCTCCTTATGAATGGCTAATAAACTTTTAGGCCACAAACGGTCAAAATTTTTACACAGATGACTCAAAAAAAAAAAAAAAATAATCAACTTTTTCGACAAATTGCACAGACTGTAAGCTTACATGATGTTACTTCTTTCAGTCTTTCTTACATCACAGAGTACTAGAATGTCCTACCAGAGTAGGTTACCTATCGAAAAGTTCTATACTCTGGAGTCTTTTCGGTAACATGAAAATAGATTATAACAATACATTTTTATTAAAGAATGTATCATTAGAATATTAATTTGAAAGCTATAAATATTAAACCCAGTTGTGATTAAAAAACCAAGCAATTTTCCCAAGGGAAACTGATTTTATCATTACCTAACAAGGTTTAACCTAACTCATCTTCATCTTCATCTTCTATGTACAATGGAACTATCTTCAAGCTGTACCACTGAAACTTCTCAGGCCTGCATTTGTAACAAAAACAAAAATTATAAATGAGTGATGTGTTGGATAACTTTACAAATAATTTACCGTTAATTCAGAACACTATTGCGAGGTTTTATTAATCTGAATAATGCAACAGGTTGAGTATTGCAATAATAAGAAACTCCAATTCCGATATCTGTATGAAGAATTTCCTGAAATTCAATAAAATAATCTTACTTTTAGTCCATAATGTAAAAATCGCAAAAAATAAATGCACACAATAATTTCTGAATTTACAGTAGTTTGCTTTGGTAAGTGAAACACAAAAGTATGAATTTGTAATGTGTATAGATTGTAGGATATCTTTATATATATAACTGCTGGTATATCTGTATTTGACTTCAGTATTGAAGGCTTTTTAATAATATAATCATTATATCGAAATTAATGTGCATGTCAAATTATCAGAAGTTGGTGGCTAACCAAAACAATCTTATGTATACATTTATGTAGATATCCAAATTGACAATCCGAAACTTTACTTTCGTTCAGGTGAGACTATTAGAGAAAGGGTTTCCAAATTGTCAATGTTAAGAGAATATTTGCTGTTATAATTATTTCAGAAATTAACGTGATGCATGTTTTAATTCAAATCCTAAATTGGATTACAAGTATACTTTCTTATTAAAATATATTTCATTAGAGTATAAATTTGAAAAAGAAATTTTGGACTAATTTGTAATAAATTTTCAAGCTGTTTCTCCAGGGAAAACTGATTTTATTACCTTACAACTAATAACAGTTTAAGTACAATTGTAATGACAAAATACCTTCATAGGCATCAAGGCATCTACAATTAAATCATCTCCAGGTCTAGGACTGTACTTTCGTCTTCTTCTCTCTGGGCTTCCGTCTATCTGTAATACATATTCAAATTATTTTAATATCTATCAGACAACTGTTAATAAATAAAAAAAAATATACTTACTTTCCGATGCATATATTACCTGTCCTTACGTAAATATCCCGGGGCTGGTATCTGAAACAAAAACAAAATAAGTTCAAAAATATTGAACCAAATATAAAACTTAAAAATTTGCTACTTTAATTTTTTTTTTTCAAAATATCTATAAAGAAAAACTGGCATTAATGGCAGCCATCATTATTGGTCAATTGCTCTTTTGACTGTATATCATTAACTTATTTTCATTTTAAATCTATATTTCAATCAGTAATGAAGACGGTTTAATGATATAATCATTATTTCGAAATTAATGTGCGTGTCAAATTATCAGAAGTTGGTGGCTAACCAAAACAATCTGATGTATACATTTTGAACAGAAATGATTTAAATTCGACTGAATTTCAAACAATCTAAATCAAGTCATATTTTCCAAATTACTTTAAAAAATCGACTAAATATGTAGATATCCAAATTGACAATCGGAAACTTTACTTTCGCTCAGGTGAGACTATTAGAAAAGGGTTTCAAATTGTCAATGTTAAGAGAATATTTGCTGTTATAATTATTTCAGAAATTAACGTGATGCATGTTTTAATTCAAATCCTAAATTGGATTACAAGTATACTTTCTTATTAAAATATATTTCATTAGAGTATAAATTTGAAAAGAAATTTTGGACTAATTTGTAATAAATTTTCAAGCTGTTTCTCCAGGAAAACTGATTTTATTACCTTACAACTAATAACAGTTTAAGTACAATTGTAATGACAAAATACCTTCATAGGCATCAAGGCATCTACAATTAAATCATCTCCAGGTCTAGGACTGTACTTTCGTCTTCTCTCTGGGCTTCCGCTCATCTGTAATACATATTCAAATTATTTTAATATCTATCAGACAACTATTAATAAATAAAAAAAAAATATACTTACTTTCCGATGCATATATTACCTGTCCTTACGTAAATATCCCGGGGCTGGTATCTGAAACAAAAACAAAATAAGTTCAAAAATATTGAACCAAATATAAAACTTAAAAAATTTGCTACTTTAATTTTTTTTTCTTTCAAAATATCTATAAAGAAAAACTGGCATTAATGGCAGCCATCATTATTGGTCAATTGCTCTTTTTGACTGTATATCATTAACTTATTTTCATTTTAAATCTATATTTCAATCAGTAATGAAGACGGTTTAATGATATAATCATTATTTCCGAAATTAATGTGCGTGTCAAATTATCAGAAGTTGGTGGCTAACCAAAACAATCTGATGTATACATTTTGAACAGAAATGATTTAAATTCGACTGAATTTCAAACAATCTAAATCAAGTCATATTTTCCAAATTACTTTAAAAAAATCGACTAAATATGTAGATATCCAAATTGACAATCGGAAACTTTACTTTCGTTCAGGTGAGACTATTAGAGAAAGGGTTTCCAAATTGTCAATGTTAAGAGAATATTTGCTGTTATAATTATTTCAGAAATTAACGTGATGCATGTTTTAATTCAAATCCTAAATTGGATTACAAGTATACTTTCTTATTAAAATATATTTCATTAGAGTATAAATTTGAAAAGAAATTTTGGACTAATTTGTAATAAATTTTCAAGCTGTTTCTCCAGGAAAACTGATTTTATTACCTTACAACTAATAACAGTTTAAGTACAATTGTAATGACAAAATACCTTCATAGGCATCAAGGCATCTACAATTAAATCATCTCCAGGTCTAGGACTGTACTTTCGTCTTCTTCTCTCTGGCTTCCGTCTATCTGTAATACATATTCAAATTATTTTAATATCTATCAGACAACTATTAATAAATAAAAAAATATACTTACTTTCCGATGCATATATTACCTGTCCTTACGTAAATATCCCGGGGCTGGTATCTGAAACAAAAACAAAATAAGTTCAAAAATATTGAACCAAATATAAAACTTAAAAAATTTGCTACTTTAATTTTTTTTTCTTTCAAAATATCTATAAAGAAAAACTGGCATTAATGGCAGCCATCATTATTGGTCAATTGCTCTTTTGACTGTATATCATTAACTTATTTTCATTTTAAATCTATATTTCAATCAGTAATGAAGACGGTTTAATGATATAATCATTATTTCCGAAATTAATGTGCGTGTCAAATTATCAGAAGTTGGTGGCTAACCAAAACAATCTGATGTATACATTTTGAACAGAAATGATTTAAATTCGACTGAATTTCAAACAATCTAAATCAAGTCATATTTTCCAAATTACTTTAAAAAAATCGACTAAATATGTAGATATCCAAATTGACAATCGGAAACTTTACTTTCGCTCAGGTGAGACTATTAGAGAAAGGGTTTCCAAATTGTCAATGTTAAGAGAATATTTGCTGTTATAATTATTTCAGAAATTAATGTGATGCATGTTTTAATTCAAATCCTAAATTGGATTACAAGTATACTTTCTTATTAAAATATATTTCATTAGAGTATAAATTTGAAAAGAAATTTTGGACTAATTTGTAATAAATTTTCAAGTTGTTTCTCCAGGAAAACTGATTTTATTACCTTACAACTAATAACAGTTTAAGTACTATTGTAATGACAAAATACCTTCATAGGCATCAAGGCATCTACAATTAAATCATCTCCATGTCTAGGACTGTACTTTCGTCTTCTTCTCTCTGGGCTTCCGTCTATCTGTAATACATATTCAAATTATTTTAATATCTATCAGACAACTATTAATAAATAAAAAAAAATATACTTACTTTCCGATGCATATATTACCTGTCCTTACGTAAATATCCCGGGGCTGGTATCTGAAACAAAAACAAAATAAGTTCAAAAATATTGAACCAAATATAAAACTTAAAAAATTTGCTACTTTAATTTTTTTTTCTTTCAAAATATCTATAAAGAAAAACTGGCATTAATGGCAGCCATCATTATTGGTCAATTGCTCTTTTTGACTGTATATCATTAACTTATTTTCATTTTAAATCTATATTTCAATCAGTAATGAAGACGGTTTAATGATATAATCATTATTTCCGAAATTAATGTGCGTGTCAAATTATCAGAAGTTGGTGGCTAACCAAAACAATCTGATGTATACATTTTGAACAGAAATGATTTAAATTCGACTGAATTTCAAACAATCTAAATCAAGTCATATTTTCCAAATTACTTTAAAAAAATCGACTAAATATGTAGATATCCAAATTGACAATCCGAAACTTTACTTTCGTTCAGGTGAGACTATTAGAGAAAGGGTTTCCAAATTGTCAATGTTAAGAGAATATTTGCTGTTATAATTATTTCAGAAATTAACGTGATGCATGTTTTAATTCAAATCCTAAATTGGATTACAAGTATACTTTCTTATTAAAATATATTTCATTAGAGTATAAATTTGAAAAGAAATTTTGGACTAATTTGTAATAAATTTTCAAGTTGTTTCTCCAGGAAAACTGATTTTATTACCTTACAACTAATAACAGTTTAAGTACTATTGTAATGACAAAATACCTTCATAGGCATCAAGGCATCTACAATTAAATCATCTCCATGTCTAGGACTGTACTTTCGTCTTCTTCTCTCTGGGCTTCCGTCTATCTGTAATACATATTCAAATTATTTTAATATCTATCAGACAACTGTTAATAAATAAAAAAATATACTTACTTTCCGATGCATATATTACCTGTCCTTACGTAAATATCCCGGGCTGGTATCTGAAACAAAACAAAATAAGTTCAAAATATTGAACCAAATATAAAACTTAAAAATTTGCTACTTTAATTTTTTTTCTTTCAAAATATCTATAAAGAAAAACTGGCATTAATGGCAGCCATCATTATTGGTCAATTGCTCTTTTGACTGTATATCATTAACTTATTTTCATTTTAAATCTATATTTCAATCAGTAATGAAGACGGTTTAATGATATAATCATTATTTCCGAAATTAATGTGCGTGTCAAATTATCAGAGTTGGTGGCTAACCAAAACAATCTGATGTATACATTTTGAACAGAAATGATTTAAATTCGACTGAATTTCAAACAATCTAAATCAAGTCATATTTTCCAAATTACTTTAAAAAAATCGACTAAATATGTAGATATCCAAATTGACAATTGGAAACTTTACTTTCTCAGGTGAGACTATTAGAGAAAGGGTTTCCAAATTGTCAATGTTAAGAGAATATTTGCTGTTATAATTATTTCAGAAATTAACGTGATGCATGTTTTAATTCAAATCCTAAATTGGATTACAAGTATACTTTCTTATTAAAATATATTTCATTAGAGTATAAATTTGAAAAAGAAATTTTGGACTAATTTGTAATAAATTTTCAAGCTGTTTCTCCAGGGAAAACTGATTTTATTACCTTACAACTAATAACAGTTTAAGTACTATTGTAATGACAAAATACCTTCATAGGCATCAAGGCATCTACAATTAAATCATCTCCATGTCTAGGACTGTACTTTCGTCTTCTTCTCTCTGGGCTTCCGTCTATCTGTAATACATATTCAAATTATTTTAATATCTATCAGACAACTATTAATAAATAAAAAAAAATATACTTACTTTCCGATGCATATATTACCTGTCCTTACGTAAATATCCCGGGGCTGGTATCTGAAACAAAAACAAAATAAGTTCAAAAATATTGAACCAAATATAAAACTTAAAAAATTTGCTACTTTAATTTTTTTTTCTTTCAAAATATCTATAAAGAAAAACTGGCATTAATGGCAGCCATCATTATTGGTCAATTGCTCTTTTTGACTGTATATCATTAACTTATTTTCATTTTAAATCTATATTTCAATCAGTAATGAAGACGGTTTAATGATATAATCATTATTTCCGAAATTAATGTGCGTGTCAAATTATCAGAAGTTGGTGGCTAACCAAAACAATCTGATGTATACATTTTGAACAGAAATGATTTAAATTCGACTGAATTTCAAACAATCTAAATCAAGTCATATTTTCCAAATTACTTTAAAAAATCGACTAAATATGTAGATATCCAAATTGACAATCGGAAAC
>JAASAO010001668.1:0-60225 GCA_017311375.1 Mytilus coruscus | reverse complement strand
TGTGTTCATTCAGCTAAAATTTTGACTTTAAAAGATTTTCCACAAACTAAATTGATTATAAATTTCAATATTTTAACTTCTTCAATTAGAATTAATATATAGATTTTCCTTCAAACAAATACCCATATGCTTACATCACTAACAGTGCTAAATCTTTACAAATGTATGACACTAAATATTTGTGGATGTACGGTCGCTTTTCCATGTTTTCGGTTAACAACTTTCGACTATAATACTACTAGTACTTGGACCAGTTCTGTATTGTCGCCTGGAAGAAGTGTCATAATTTAGGCTAGAGAATGCCTGAAAAACCCCTTTAGAAATTAAAAAAAAGGAGATCAACAAATCAAATTTCTTTAAAACCAACAGAGATTGTTTTGTCTTTGTCATATTTATGCATTTATACAACTGTCTACACCATTTATTTTATGTAGATTTGCTTTCTTTTATTCAAAAATGACTTTCCACTTCAAAGTAATCGAGACGACCTTATCTTTTACAGAAGTTTACACTCACTCACACACACGTAATATTTATAATATTATAAACAAACAAGCTGACAAATACTTACACAAGATAATTGGTAGACTTTGGTTCTTATTTTGAAAACCTAAAATTAACTAATCATTGTGCAGTTTGTTCGACTGGCCATAAAATTGTTATACTTTTGATGAACGATGTTATGACAAATCCGATAATACAAAGTCTGTAAAAGCACCTATCAATTTAGAGTTTCACTTCAGTATAAGAAGATACAGAGACTTGTTTACAAGTTTTCAATAAAAAAACGAACAACCCATCATAAGGGAGCTACCATTTGATTTTTATGGGGGGGGGGGCTAGGATGAAATTTGAAAAAAATAGGCAGGATGAGTAACTTGGTAAAAAAAAAAGGCAGGATGACAATTTGTGTAAAAAAATTCAGGATAAACTAGTAAAAAAAAAAAGGCAGGACCGAGTAGAGTAAAAAATAAAAAGGCAGGACAGAGATTACAACTAAAAACAAATGCAGGACAAAATTTTCATCCTAGCCCCCATAAAAATCAAATGGTAGCTCCTTACCTATCATGGCGAGTATGGTCGATAAATCAACACCAATACAGACGTCACAAATATGGGGGTTGTTAAGAAACACTTCTGCAATTGAATTGAAACTATTTTATTATATTCATTTGAATATGTTATATTTCATATTTTTTTCTGATCATTAAAATATTTAAACGGGTGAACTTTGACAATTTGTAACGTGTACACAATTAATATCTTCTTGCGTCATTAATTCGCGAAAATTGACTGTTGCGCAGCACGTTAAATAGGATAAATCGGTGAAATGGATAATCTTTTAAAATTTTTGGTTTTGTGTTTTGTGGACTGCTGATTGTCTTTTTTTCGTTTTTGTTTTTGGCCATGTTTTTATTCAAATGACGGGTTTTAACACACCCCTCCTCCCAGTGTAATTTCTCTCTTTTTTGTGTTACGTTGCAGATTATCTTCTTAGATTTTGCAAGTGACACTTCTTATTGGAAAAATATCATAGATTCCACCACTGCAACAAATGTGTTACGATATTTCTCCTCACTTTAATTTTAATATATAAAGCTCGAGGCTTGCCGAGCTTTTTATAATATTAAAATTTAACTGTTGAGAGTGGAGAAATATCGTAATACACGGATTCTAGTAGTGTAATCTGTTTCTCTTATGAATTTTTTCCTTCCTTTTCAAATATTTGCAGAAAGTTGTGTTATTTATATTTGACGTCATGACTCATGCGTGGTCGCCTTTTTCATGACTTCACAATAGGAAAATCAAAAGAGACCAAGAAAATTTGACGTCATAATTAAATTTCTAGAACAGTTATTTCACTAGTGAGGATCAAGAACTTTTTTTTTCACAATCGGTTGGGACACGGGGTCTGTATTGTAATCACATTGCAATTCAAAAAAGTTTATCACTAAGTGCTAATCCATTATATTTTATGTATAAGAAATCATTGTTTGATTTATAGCAAATTTTATTCAAAATTTATGTAACATCTTAAATAGTTAAGAGTCGTTTTATCATTATAAAGTGAAAAGGTATAATAAATTAAAACTACTGTTATAATACGTATCTTACTCCAAGGGGATTGATAGAATATTAAAACATCACCGGAGTCGTCACAATTACTTTTTTTGGAACACTGGTATTCAGAATGTGTGTCGTTGTCCGGAATATCCCGTCTGTAAAATAAAAACCACAAAAATATATTGGATATCACCTTAGACAATGGACATATAACAGTGTTATTTCATGGTTTGGTTTCTGTTTTTCAGTTTAAATTCTTTCTTTTGTGTTAGATGATAGATACACAAATAACTATAGCAGATATGAATTATTTTAGCGCTCACTACTTTCGTTTTTAGAAAATGGTACTGATAAACGTCTGCTAAAAATGGTACACAAATGAATAGTGGAGTGTCCCCTATATACAATGTAATATTGACCCGCGGCAAAGTAGAAATTATAAAAAGGTTATGATATATTGTTATAAAATATAAGAAATGATTTATTAGCTTTTCACAAATGAATCACCCATTGCATAATCTTTACGTGGAGTGGTACTTAAAATTGAATTATTGATATTTAAGAGCACACAGTGTATGAAATTGTGACTTTTATTGACAAGGATGCTATGGAAGCAAAATTATGGCAAACCGGATTCAATCTGTCACCCTAATTCGATTAAGATGGCAAATTTACATTGTTTTTCTGATTGACTGTATTAGTATAATAAATAGTTTTAGCGACAAAGTGAGTAACTCTACTCGTGCAATGTTTCACTAATTTCATCTGAAGTGTAACACTCCGGACGTCAGCTATAAATTTGCCAGATGAGTGTTTCGGGCAAATTTTGAATCGATGACAAATACTAGTATGACGTCACGTGACAAGGCGATGCAAACCAGAAATCTAAGGCAACTTTTTCCCCTTCAAATATATGGTAGATTTTCAAATTTTCCGGGAAAAAGAGTACTCTATAATGTCACAATTAAATAAACCGAGACTCACAGAGTTTTATGAACAAATACACAGGGAAACACTTTCCGTCTAGAACAAATTGCTGATGAGTTGTGACATTTTATTCAGAGAAGGGACAACATGTGCTGTAACGTCTTAATATCCCGCTAAGAATGTTCTCCCTCTTTGTTTTCCTGTCCTCGTCTGCGTTCCTGGTGTTGCCTTGTCCGTTGATTGTACGAGTTTTACTGTGACTTTGGTATGCTGTTTGCTTTTCTTTCATAATTTTTTATTATGCTATGCTGTATTTTTTTATCCTAGTGGTACTCTTTTGTGGTCCATTGATTGTACGAGTTTTACTGTGACTTTGGTATGCTGTTTGCTTTTCTTTCATAATTTTTTATTATGCTATGCTGTATTTTTTTATCCTAGTGGTACTCTTTAAATTTCTTTTGACACAATATGTAGCATTTGTTAGCAATATTACAGCGACTATCTGTACTATTGTAGCAAACAATCTTTCTTGAATATTGGAAACTAAAACCAAAAATCTGTCATAGTCTAATAACTATCTACATCATTTTTAGCTGTTTTTATGACGAATACTTGTATTATTGAAGAAATTGAGTCAGATTTCGCCAGAAAGCTACTTGCTTAAGGCAAGTCATTGGTCAGATATGGACTGACTGGTCCTCCAGTTGCTGAAAATCTGCCATAGATTTGGAAACTAGAAAATCCGCCATAGATTGTGAAACTAGAAAATTTGCCATAGATTTAGATGCTAAAAAATCTGTCATAGATGGGGAAATTAGAAAATTTGCCATAGATTTGGATACTAAAATATCTGTCATACTAATAGATTTGGGATGGCATAACTCATATGTACAATACATTTGGAATCTGCTATAGATCTGGAATTCGCAATGGACGTGATTTCTAAATATATATCAAATCTAAACAAATATAGTTGTATCCGTTTAAAACTACCTGCCTGACAAGGGTAAATGGTCCTGATCTGATGAAACATAAAGAATTTTGTGAAACTGTTCCATTATTTGTTGTAACTAATACTGTCGGGTCAATACTCGTCACAGTTTCCCGATCCCGATGGTCCACCACATTTTCGTAGACCCTATTTTGACGAACGCACTCAAAAGCGCAGTAACCTTGATAATTTACTGGTGCAGTAATATCTAAGAAGAAAATAATTACAAAATAACATATGAGCTGTTACACCACTGTCCAATTTTAATTAAAGGGAGCGTTGGCGAGCCCGAAAACGTTTAACCCCGCACCATTCTGTATGTGTTTGTCCAAGGTCAGAAACCTGTAATTCAGTGGTTGTCCTTTGTTGCTGTTTATCATATTTGTTTTTCGTTTATGTTTTTTTACAGAAATCTCGTTAGTTTTCTCGTTTGAACTGTTTCACATTTGTCATTTTCAAGAACTTTTATAGCTTGCTATGCTGTGTGGGTTTTGCTCATTGTTGGAGGACTAACGATTGCCTATAATTGCTTTTACATCTACTTCATTTGGTCTCTGGTGGAGAATTGTCGCATTGGCAATCAAAACAAATAAAAGAGACATACGCAAGAAAATTAATAATGGACAAGAATTAATGAAATCGGAAGCTCCGCTCAAAATTGTGATTCATCCCGTCTGGGCAAGAAAGATTTTTCCTCGAGAGCAGTCATTATTCCGTGGACTTGTGTGTGTACTCCCGCTTGCCGTGGAAGCTCTCAAAGACATCGACTTCATGCTTGATGAATATATTAACGATTTTGTATTGTAATATGTTTTTATTTCATGTCATTAGTCCGTCCATATAACATTAAATAATAAAATATACCAGCCAAAATTAATTCAAACCCCTGGCCTTGACAATGTTCAAAGAGACCATATAAATCTCTCGAGCATCTGCATGGCATAGTTCTTTCTCTTTCTTCTAATCTTGGTTCATCTCTCAACAAGTTTGCCAAATATACACATACAGTGTACAACATTTCACAAATAACATAAATTATGGCTGATATAGTGATAGAGCAATCGTTACCCCGAGAAAAACATTTTCAACCCTGGCTTCGTCTCGTCAATATGTCTTTTGCCAGTTTTTATTGTTTGATATAAAAGGGGTAACACTAGGAAGAAATCAAAACACTAAGCTATGTGTGAAAGTATATATATATAGCTGAATGTTACTATCTCCAATAAAAACTTTGCTTTGAAAATAATTATTTCTGGATAGCTGAGTGATTTGCTCATAAATCCACGTACCAACACTACCGAAAAGGTAAATCTGTGTTTAGTTGATGCTTGTATGATTTAATGAAAATATGGTACATAAAATGTGTCGGAGGCAAGCAGATATACGATATTTAGATTTCCGATCTTTCCTGCCACGTGGAAAATGATAATAGAGGGGCAGCATATAAAATCTACTGTTATTGTAAAATCATATGGAAAAGAACATAGTCACATTTAAAAAGTGAAAATATTTTAAAATATAAGAATATTTACAAAAAAATCAGATTGCTAAACAAAATTATAAAAAGAGATCTATTCACAAAGCGCCTGTGTGTGAAGTTATATTTGGAAACTAACTCATTAACATCATTTAATATCTTCTTATGACTCTATACTACAGACAAGGTTTGTCTAATTTGTTGTCAGGGCGAATATTTTTTTTATGAAACACAAAAACAATTCTATACACATATTGCTCGGAAGGGCAGAAAACGGGGAACTCACAAAAAAGTCGCAATGGATTTCCCCCAAAAATGTAAGTGAAACAACTATATTCAAAGAGAGACAACTCAATTTGTTAAAATATAAATCTGCACCCAGAACCCATTGTATACGCTGTCATTAATTATACAATATCTATACATAATATATTTACGTAATTTTCAACAAATAAGAATAGTAAATCTGACTGTAAGCAAATGGACTAATCAGAAATAATGTATAAACGACCAATTCACAAATTGATGACCCAGATTTTATTGGATAAATCTTAATTTTTCAACATTGTATTTAATTTTAAAATTCAATTTTTGATATTCAAATAATTTACATAGACAAAGTCAAATTAAACTTGAATGTTTTGTCACTAAGATTTACAATGACTATTTGCTTGTTTTCCGAAACCTTTTCTTCATATCCACGTTAACTTGCTTTTAAATTTATATTTTTGAACTTCGACTAATCAAAATAGTGATTTTATTTTACAAATCAGTTAACTAAAAATAACTATATAAAAATAAGGGGATGTGGTATGATTGCCTATGAGACAACTATCCACCAAAGTTCAAATAAAGTGGATGTAAGCAATTATAAGCAACCGTACGGCCTTCAACAATGAGAAAAACCCATATCGTATAGTCGCGGCTATAAAAGGCCCCGACATGAAAAATATGAAACAATTCAGTTGAGAAAACTAACGGTCTAATTTATAACAGAACAATTTATGAAAAACTAATATGACAGACGTGAACCAACGACAACCACTGAACTACAGGCTCCTGACTTGGGATAGGCACTTTAAGAATGTGGCGGGGTTAAACATGTTTGTGAGCACTCAACCCCCCTCCTAACCTGGGACAGATGCTCTAGAAATTGGTTTAAAGAGGATTGCCATTGAGACAACTATCAACCAAAGTTCAAATGAAGTGGATGTAAGCAATTATAAGCAACCGTACGGCCTTCAACAATAAGAAAAACCCATACCGTATAGTCGGGGCTATTAAAGTCCCCGACATGAAAAATATGAAACAATTCAGTTGAGAAAACTAACGGTCTAATTTATAACAGAACAATTTATGAAAAACTAATATGACAGACGTGAACCAACGACAACCACTGAACTACAGGCTCCTGACTTGGGACAGGCACTTAAAGAATGTGGCGGGGTTAAACATGTTTGTGAGCACTCAACCCGGCCCTCCTAACCTGGGACAGAAGCTCTAGGATTTGGTTTAAAGAGGAGGTGTGGGTAAACATCATTTATAGAAGAAGTCAAACCTTGAAAGAATTTCCATTATCTGTAATAATTGTAAGAAAATGATTTAACCTCCTAAGTGCATCACACATTTATGGTAAAACAGGGTTTGAAAAATATGTGGGTACGGAAGAAAACTTTACATCTGACAAAAAAAAAACAATTTTCATAAATACAGAAACACAATCTATTTCAATTTGTAGGTGTCTCTTTTTACCAAATGTTAGTAGATCTTGATTTTTTTAACATTATGGATGCCCATTTGATATTCTTTGGGGTGGGGGAGGTGTGGGAATATTTTGGATATGAATATTCTGACCTGGTAACTTCGTCCAAGAAAGGATGAAAATGAATCTGTCCAAAAAAATGCAGGACAATGCAGGAAATATTTTTATTAATGAATGAACATAAACTTAAATAACCAATAACAGTAAAAATTGAAAAATGAAAATTCCATCCGGAAAAAAACTAAAATAATGGTCGTTCTCTTAGAATACTACTTGCATTTTACCGTTATAAAAATAAGAAGATGTGGTATGATTGCCAATGAGACAACTCTCCACCAGAGACCAAATGACAGAGAAGTTAACAGCTATAGGTCACCGAACAGTCTTCAACAATGAGCAAAACCCATACCGCATTGTCAGCTGTAAAAGGCCTCGAAATGACAAATGTAAAACAATTCAAACGAGAAAACTAACGGCCTGATTTATGTACAAAATAATGAACGAAAAACAAATATAATATACAGCAAAAATCGACAACCACTGAATGACAGGCTCTTGACTTGGGACAGGCACATATAGAATGTGGCGGAGTTAAACTAGTTTGAAAGCGCCAACCCTCCCACCTGGGAAAGTAGTGTAACAGAGTCAGTACAACATAAGAACAAACTATAAAAAATGTTCTTTTTAAACCATGGCGGCCATGTTGATTGATTAGCAGAACTAAACAACACAAATTTTGTTCACGAATACCGAAAATTCATTCAGCCCAAGTTTGGTAGAAACTATTTTAGAGGGCAAGATTTTTGAAAACATTCCACTGTCGACAACGGACGCGAAGTGCTAGCAATATCTAATGAGGTGAGCTAAAAAGCATTTTATACAAGTAATCACCGATCCTAAGCGACTTCCAAATATCCGTAAATGTTCCGTTTGGTTTACAGAGAACATGTCAATTAATAAATTCAACAAGCCTCGTTTTTTTCTGTTTATATAGAAATGTAGTTTCTATATGAATATTTTTCATTGATTTATTATTGGTGGAGAGAGAATCAACGACCAATTAAGATAGGAGGCGAACGCACCTGCCAAGAGCAGGGTCCGAACTATCAACCTCTATTGTTTGCTGATGAAGTACATCTATACCACCATGACCACTTGGCTACATAATAACCTTTTATAAGTATATATGCATATGCATGTAGTGTGGCACGGACGTTTATCGACCATCTCTGATTTACTTTAAATTCAGGAATTATTGCGATTTTTTTTTTATTATTTGAGAATAATGCGACCGACCGTCGATCCGCGCAATAATTAAACCTCGCATTCTTACTTTCTTTTTTCCTGGTCAGTTTGTGATTGATTTATCTCCCCTTGTTCACAGATTTCCATTTACTCTATTTGTTGTTTCGATAATTTTATCTTAATTGAAATTGCCTAAGTGTGCAATATTTAACTATTGTTAACTGTGTGGCTATAAGATCTCATCATATTTTACGGTCCATTTCCCCAGTTTATATTTATAGACATGTAAAGCTGTAAACCCAACTACATTGGTTGAACCTGCAAAATTGTCCAAATCTGTGAATTGTCTTTATTCACTAAATTTTGCAGGTTCAACCAATCAGAATTCGTTTCTACTTATTAATCCATGGTAACACAAAATTAAAGTTACCACGTGTTAGGATTATCCCCTATATCGCTCGGAGGAGCTTTATGTAAGAGCTTAATTGAAACTAATGTAGACATTCTGATTAACAAAGAATTTACATCTATTTGAACAAAAGAGTGTAAGAGGATCTTATGTAATAAAATCTGTCACTTAAAATTTGACAAAGAGAAAAGTTAATTCTTAATTGAACACCTGTTTCTTATGTGCTTAAAAATTTCTAAATATAACAAAGAATAAATGAAGTGTCCATTTGTAACAAAACTTCAACGAAAATGTTTTATAATTAAAAATAAAATTATTGCAATAAATAAATTCAAATATTAAAATAAGGCTTTTCTTAATAAAATTTCAAATAAGAATTTTTAAGCAAAATTACACTGTGACACGATGACAAATTTTACAAAACAACATCTAACATTTGCAGTTATGCATGATGCCTTCAACTGCAATTTGCATCGTTTGACAACTTTTCAATATCATGGTATGATGTTAAATTGTTGTAAAGGTTTAATTATATGGTATAAACTCTTATTATATAATATATTTAATTTCCAGTAAACAGATGAACAGTTTCGATATAATTTTAATGAATAATGATGTATAAACTGAGTTATTATTTCATTTATATAGTGACCTTTAAATTGACTTAAGTTATAGTTGAGTTATGAAATTTACAAGTCAGTATAATAAGGAAATGAGGTATGGTTGCCAATGAGATAACTATCCACCAAATTTCAAATAAAGTGGATGTAAGCAATTATAGGCAACCGTACGGCCTTCAACAATGAGAAAAACCCATATCGTATAGTCGGCTATGAAAGGCCCAGACATGAAAAATATGAAACAATTCAATTGAGAAAACTAACGGCCTAATTTATAACAAAACAATTAATGAAAAACAAATATGACAGACATGAACTAATGACAACTACACAGGTCGATCAACTGGAATATTATTCTGCATCGACATTACACTGCGATTAATAATAGCATTGATAGTTATCTTATCTGATTAAAGATCATTATAACTGAACGTGTCATCTCGACCGTTCGCGATCATTGTGTCACTAGACGAGTTGCCTTTGTCCATAATTATAGTTGGTATATATAAATAAGAAGATATGGTATGAGTGCCAATGAGACAACCGTCCATCCAAGTAACAATGCATAAAAAAATAACAATTATAGGTCAAAGTACGACCTTCAACACGGAGCCTTGGCTCACACCGAACAACAAGCTATAAAGGGTCCCAAAGTGACTAGTGTAAAACAATTCAAACAGGAAAACCAACGGTTTAATCTATATAAAAAAACGAGAAACGAGAAACAAATGAACCACACCAACAAACGACAACCACTGAACAACAGGCTCCAGACTTAGGACAGGTTCATAAAAATATGCATGTTCTAGTGAGCTACTTATGTAATCTAGCTTGTTACCTAAGCAGCTATTGATTAATAGTTTATCTTCAATTACAGACCCTCTGTTTTAATTTTAGCAAAAGCAAACAACTCATAAGTAGGACAAAGGGTATTCATGGCCTCTACAAAGCAAGTGTTATATTTGTTGGATCTGAGAACATTGAGGATATTTAACAATTGACAACTTCCAAAGTAAGGAAATCGGCTTTCCGCACAGGCAACTCCATTGGTTGCCGAGAATGCGAACTTTGAACCTTGCATACATGTTTGAAATGTGGCCTTTTAGAATATGTTGGGTTCTTGATATTAAAGTGTAGACTGTAAATAATTGTAAATGTCAGAAGCACTAATCAGTATAATTAACTATTCAACAATGGCAGATCTTGAAAACGATTACATAGGTGCACAAGTACAAATATTCACTCCTATGAGTATAGAGCAGTTTAAACCTGTCTTAAAGACAAGCTTAACCGTACCTATACCTTTGGATGGTCGTGTTAAAATAACTGGCTGTCAAGTACTCTCCGATGGACAGTGTTTACTACTTGACCTAAACCGACGCCTACTGAACTTCAACGCAGATGGAGTCCATACTAGAGATGTTATAACGTTTAATGGAATTCCATTTGACATTTGTTTGTTTGGAGATCAAACGGTCGTTTTTTCTATTTTGGATAAGAATCAAATACTGGTGGTAGATATTGAAAATAGTATCATTCTTAAGTCATTTCCAGTAAAAGGTTCATGTTACGGGTTGGACAGCGATGGCGAAACATTGATTGTTCGGTTACAAGATAAAGACATAGTGATCATTACAGATATTGATGGAAGCATTAAATAAAGGTTAAGATACCAGGGTACCAAGGCCGTAGCGCATGTCCAAATCAACTGAGGCAAATCGCCGAGGGGAGCGAGGCGAAAAATATTTGAGCCGAGCGAAGCGAGGCGAAGCGAGGCGAAAAATTTTTTTAGGGGGGTTCGGGTGCCTGAAACGGGAGAAGCTTATTTCAGCATTACTATGGGAGAGGTCAATGTATTTATAATAAAAAACAAAACAAAAAATATAACAGAAATGCGGTTTTTTTTATTAGCTAGCCTAGTAAGTAACAAAACAAGTTTCAATATTAAAGTTAATCTCTGTTGGTCAACCAAAACTTTCTGATTCTCCTGTGACCTGTACTATCGAAAAGCTTCAACACACGTTCTTTGTCAACTGTATCATTCCTATGCACATGGAGCATGGTAAGCCCAAAAAGCCTGTCACCACCCATTGTAGCCCGTTCCCAGGTTTTCAAACGCCTTAAACTTGAAAACGATCTCTCACAACAGACTGATGTGACAGGCAGAGTTAAAAGTACTTGTAATATTATGAAAACATTTGGGTATAAGTCTTTGTTAGTTAGCTTAATTGCTGTCTGGAGGCTTCCTTCATCTAGCATTGCTACTGTCTTTCTTACCCACCTTTCAAGTTCACATGTTAACTCTTCCATGTTAGTTACGTCCGGAAATGCTTGGAAAAGGGGTTCAATTAATTCCGGTGTTAACTTGCCTACATTTTTTGGAATAAGGTAATATCCTAACATTTGATTTTTTACCTCATCAGGAAACCGGCGTTGCATTTCACTAATGACGTGATCCAAAAATGGGAAAAATAAATTTATTCGCCAATGCTGCTCTGTTAGTGGCTTAAGAATTATCAAGACAAATTGGGCCACTAACACGGCAACAATGCATTCGGGGTCTTCCAGGTAGCGCCGATAACCACTTGCATTTGTCCTAGCATCACTTGTGCCTACATTTTCAATTTTAGTCAGAGCAGCATGAACAGATTTGTAGTTTGCAAGAAGTGACGAAACCGTGTCTACTCTTGCTGTCCACCTTGTTTTGCATAAACGCTTCACCGAAACATCTGTTCCCTTTTTCAAAAGTTTTGTGTCGACATCTTCTTCCTCATTTTGTAAACCTTCAAGTATATCATCTAATTTTGCATTGCCTGTAAATGAGTTAAGAATGGTTTTACGCTTATCCCAATGGGATGCACACAAGAACCATGTCATTTGGCCGACTGATGACATCAAATTCCGTATCTGGCGCACATCCTTGCAACTTTGCGTCACCACAAGGTTAAGGTTGTGCGACTTGCAGTGAACGAAAGGTGCATCTGGACATTGTTCACGTATGCGCTGTTGTACACCTGATACATGTCCACTCATGACAGAGGCTCCATCGTACCCTTGTCCACGCAGTTTCTGCAATGGTAGTCCCCATTTTTCTAGGTTATTAACAATTGCATTAGCAATATGTTCAGCGTCAACTTCCTTAGGTTCAACAAATCCTAAAAAATCCTCTCGTACCTCACAAGTGTCACTATCAACGTATCTGATACAAAGCGATAGTTGCTCTGTCACGGAAACATCCGTAGTTTCATCGGCCATTATGGAATAAAAGCCTGATGCTTTACATTTTTGCACAATTCGTTCTCTTATTTCAAGTTCACAGCATTGTATCAATTCGTTCTGAATCTGTGGTGATAGGTAGGTCATAGACTTAATTGTGTGCTGTTTCGAGATGATCTTTTAAAACCGTATCAAAGTTAGATTTCCAATTGATGAAAAATTGAAAGTTTCCGTCTTCCTGGTGAGCTATTTTATCCCAATTTCCCCTTAATGCGATGTTCCTCTGCCCTAACCCGATTATCACATCAATTATGGAAAGAAGTATATCATGATTTCTCTTGACCTTGTCTTCATATGCTTTGCTTAATGATGAACATATACTAGGTTTCTTGCCTTCGCATACAGAGATAAAGTTTTTAGCCTTCTCAACTGCATTCTTATGATCAACTGAGTCGTCATGTGATTTTAAAGTTGATCTTTTATTACCCACTGCATTTTTCCAGTCCGTGAAACCTATACTGCTAAAAAGTCCACCTTCATCCCGAAAAACAACACAATACTTGCAATATGCAGAATCTTCCGTACAGGAATACCTTAACCATGGAAACTGGGATTCCCAAGATGGCAGATATCGTCTCCCCCTTTTTTAGGATAAACTTTAGATATTTCGTCAGCATCTTTTAGCATTGCCAATTTTTGAACATCTGTACTATATTGGTTTTCAATAAGAAATATAGCTGGATCAAGCCCCTTTTGGCTACTAACTGACATTGGAGTGGACTTTTTACTAGTACTTCGCTCTGGTGTTTCAATTATTTCTGGATCTGGTTCACTTTGAATGGGGGAAGATATGTCTGGAGTTGTTTTTTTCTGTATCAGAATGGTCATCTACAAAGAAATTGAACAAATAACCAGATGCTAGCATTATGATAATGATAATGATGATGGATGCCTTTTTTATGTCCAGTAGCAAGTTATAAGCATATAAAGGACGAGAACATGTTAATGTGAATATGAATACGAACACAGTCACTGCTTTATTATATGTATATATATATATGTCCAAAGCAAGTTATAAGCTTATAAAAGACGAGAACATGTTATAAGCATCAATTAGGATATATTTATTTTTAATACATAATCATCAACCATAAGAATATGTACAGAGAAGACTAGACAAAAATTGTTGGTCTACCGGATTTTTGACGTGCTAATGTCACAAGTGATCTGAAGTTACCTGTAAACATTCCGCTGGAAGACATGTCAACCTACCTGGACACATTATTCTACCAATTTTCAAGTCATTGGTTTGACCTACCGGGGTTCGAACCCACGACCTACCGCACTAGAATCAATGGAACACGCTAGCATACAACCAGACAATGCTGATCATAATCAGAAAAAGAAACACGAAAAAATATTTTCAAACAATACCAAAAATATATTTCATACTTTTATTAAAGATAAATAAAAATCATGAATTGCCTTATACATTAAAGACTTCCATAGAAAAGGCTCTTCATGATTTTGTTTAAATTAATTATAAATAATTATTATATTTTTGGTCAATGAATTATTTTATCGATTAGCATTTGTTGTTCAGTGAGTTGATAGTGTAAACATTGGTAACTATAGCGTTATCGATTCAAAAATAAACCAAGGAAAGTAATAAGCCAGCATACTTATAGGGGGTGTTTATACTCATGAGTTACCTTTTTCATCTTTTTTTCTCTTTAAAGAACCCGTCTTCAACCAGTTTTGTAACGACATTAAGATTTGTTTCAATTTTTTTTTTATTTTGATTTGTATTCGGAACACTTATTTTTTTACCGTCACCGCTTTGGTAAAAGCTGCAATCGCTGCTGCAGATGGACACACTGTATGTAGTGTGCCGGTAGATAATTTGAAACTCGAAACTCGCATATTGATAATGTAAAATACATAATTGAACAAAAAATGACACTTCTAAAGTTTGGTCGTCGTTTCAAAAGTGAGGCATTTGCCTCAGTTGCCTCCATTACGCTACGGCCCTGGGTACTATCTTATTCGAGTGGCTTTATTCAAGGACAAAATATACAGTACAAATGTGAATGAAAACACAGTATCATGTTACACAAGAGAAGGTCAACATATTTGGACAATCAGAAACAATGACATCAATAGACCATTTGGTCTTTCCGTGGATATAAATGGAATGGTATATGTGGCATGCAATCCGACAAACACAGTTGTAGCTATTTCCCCTGATGGTACCTCAAGTAGGGTTATTTTATCCGCCAAGGACGGATTGGACAAGCCTTATGCTGTTCACTTTGATAAGAAATCATCAACTTTGTTAATTTGCAATGAAGACAATGCCAGAGCTTTTGTTTATAGCATAAGGAAATGAAACTTCGTTCAATATAGTACCGTTTCTGAAAGGCACTATTTAACTTGTGGTAAAATATATTGTTTAAAGTCCCTGCATGTGTATTTTGAGTTGGCACCACTTTTTATCAAAGGACTAGACAAGAGTAGAAAAAGCAATTATCCTACCTCCTATACACTTCTAGGAATATCATTGGTTGAAAACGAACACGTGGAGACCTTGTATATTTAATATTTTGTCAGTGAGCGTTTTATTTTAATACACGGTTAGTAGTGGTGTTACGTCTCGTTATAAAAACAACTTGGCGTTAAAGAAAAATCTGAAACGTTTCGCCCAAACAACAAATAAAGAAACAGATAATTACCAATTGAAAATAAATGCAGAAAACACATCAAAAGATAGAATATTGTTAACGTCGGCATTTGTTTTTGTATAGACTGAAAGTATGTTCTTAATATTGCACACTTGATCATTTTAATAGGGGACATATTTAAACATCATGTCCAGGACTCATAAAGGGAATATACTATATAGTATTATATAAAGTATACTATAATGATGGTATGGAGTTCTAAACTAGATGATATGAAGCGTCAATGTTTTTTTTTATATAATCTAGAACAGCATGGATTTAAAATAGGTATCCCATTCGGACTTGGTGTGTCAGTGAAAGATCATATCCTCCGGCCTCCGGCCTCCGGCCTCCGGCCATCGGGTTGATCTTACACTGACACATGGCGTCACCATGGGATAACTATAACATTAAATGTTTATCTTGATGAATACTTGTTATTACATCAAAACCAAGATGTTTTAGAAGTGGTCATCTACAAATGATCACATTTTTTCTTTGTGTGCTTTATTTGAGCTATTGCGTTTTTAAAAGAAGAAAAAAAAACTCCATTGTGCATTTGTGGATTAAGAGAAGGCGCTTGATTTTATAAAAATTCGTTAGTTTGTAAACTTTTACAAAATAATATAAATGGTAGATTTTTACTCATTATACAAAATGTGTATGAAGGGATTAAATCATATTTAGACATAATGATGAATGTTCAGGGATTTTTTTTAAAAATGTGAACTAGGAGTTAGACAAGGAGAAAATCTATCTCCTGTTCTATTTTAATTGTATCTTAATGATCTTCAATCATATTTAGAAGAAAATGATATTAAAGGGGAAGAACCTATCAGTTGCGATATAGGAATTGAGTTAATGGTTTATCTTAAAATTCTATTGGTTTGTATGCAGACGATACAATTTTGTTATCAGAATCAAGCAAGGATATACAGTTTATGATAGATACGTTTGCAAATTATTGTGAAAATTAGAAACTGAAAATTGATATTGAAAAAAAAACCAAACGTTCTAATATTTTCTAGAGGTAGAATTTAAAAAAAAAATAAATTCTATTTTGTAATAAAAAGGAATGAAATTGTTAAAGACTACAAGTATCTTAGTGCATTTTTTGCTAGAAGCAGATCATTTTTGGTCCCCCGAGCAATGGGATGCGGGGGACATAGATATACCAGGCGTCCGTCCGTCCTTCTGGTCTTGTTAGCGCTCTCACGTATACAATTCTTGTCAGATTTTTATAAAACTTATATCATAGGTTTATATCAGTAATGGCTTGGACGAGTTCGAAAATCAGTGCCGATTAATTATTTTCAAAAGAGTTATGCCCCTTGGAAACATTACTTATAAAGAAAATTGCATCATTAGCGCTCTTATTTTTACAATTCTTGTCAGATTTTTATGAAACTTATATCATAGGTTTATATAAGCAATGTCTTGGGCGAGTTCGAAAATCAGTGCCGATCAATTATTTTCAAAAGAGTTATGCCCCTTGGAAACATTACTTATAAGGAAAATTGCATCATTGGCGCTCTTATTTGTACAATTCTTGCCAGATTTTTATGAAACTTATATCATAGGTTAGGCTTACATCAGCAATGTCTTTAAGGAGTTCGAAAATCAATGCCGATCAATTATTTTTAAAAGAGTTATGCCCCTTGGAAACATTAATTTTTATGGAAAATTGCATTGTAAGTAAATATTTTAATGAGTTTCCCTTGGTTATATTAAATATATCGGAAATTGCTCTCTAGTAAGATCATTTTAAAAAGTTTTGAAAATAATTTTTTTTTTAGTTATTGTCCTTGGACAGAACAGATAAAATATGTGCAACGCGGGCGGGGACATTGGAACGCTGTTCTTTATTAACAGCTAAAACTATTGTTAGATCAGGGAACAAAAGCAAAGTATTGTCGAAAACATAATTTATCAATTGAATGTCAATAAGTTATGTTTGATGAAGCCATTTTACCAGTTTTACTCTAGGTCAGAGTTCTGGAGTTTTAAAAATCTGAATATTTTAGCAAAAGTACACTTGCGATTTTGAAAGATCATATTAAACTTAAAGCAGACAACACCAAAAAGCATTATTTACGAAGAACTCGGACGATTTCGGATTTCACTCACAGTTGAAATGCGAATGATAAAATTCTGGTGCAGATTAGTAAATGGTGAAGGGGAAAAGTTCTCTTTAATTTTTTATAAATTGCTGTTGTATATATTGATAATCATGGCTTTGAAAGCAAATGGTTGAAATCTTTTAAGAATATTTTTGATAATTGTGGTCTATCAAATGTATGGAGATCCCAGTGTCATTTTTCCTCAGATTGGGTAGAAAACTATGTACAACTTAGACTTAAATACCAATAGATGATTACTTATCAAAAGATCAAATATGGACTGAAAACCCAAAGAACATCGTTTAAGTTCAGAATAAAGCAAGTCAGATATGTATATTTGGGTCTAAAATATTTCTTTTATTGCTTAGGATTTTTCAAGCAACTCTTGGATTCAATTTAAAACGAATACTTATACACCTAAAGCAGAATATTTTTTCATAATATTTATTTTTGGCCAGTGCTGCTACAGATTATTTATGTTTCTTCCCTTTGGAATCCGAATATTTTTTCTTTCAAAAATACATTTGTTGGCAGGGGCGGATCGAGCCATTTTTAAAAGGGGTTCCAACCCAGGAGAAAGGGAGGGGATTACAAATATATGTCCCCATTTAAATGCATTCATCGTCAAACAAAGGGGGGTCCAACCCACGGACCCCCTTGGATCCGCCACTGGTTGGGCAGAAATTAAGTCAGGCAACAGGTCACATACGGACCCCTTAAGGAGTTGCTTCATTGGTTATTCAATGTGCAGAGAGCCATTTTGCTTTCTCTACACGAGGCATCGAATTGAACGTCCCCCATACATACCGCTCAGTCTTAAAACGGACGCCTCACTTCAGCAAGGGTCCAAGCTTCTACCGGAACAGGCGAAGTCCACGTGTCCATATATCTATACTCCAGTCAACATGGTCCACCCTTTGGGTGTTTTTAGCTATGACACAGCATTATGTGCAATAATGTTTACTTATCATACAATATGAGTGGTGGTTATAACACAGAGATTCAAGTTATTGCAGATTGCGTTGAATATACATGGACATATAGCTATATATGTCTTTTGATTGAGTTAAGCCATTTCAATTGATATTTTATAGTGTGTTTTTCTATGTTGTGATGTTACACTATTGTTTCAGATAAGGGTGAAGGTTTGGTACCATTAAAACGTTTAATCCCGCTGCAATTGTTTGCACCTGTCCTAAGTCAGGAATCTGATGTTCAGTAGTTGTCGTTTGTTGATGTGGTTCATAAGTGTTTCTCGTTTCTCGTTTTTATATAGATTACACCGTTGGTTTTTCCGTTTGAATGGTTTTACACTAGTAATTTTGGGGCCCTTTATAGCTTGCTGTTCGGTGTGAGCCAAGGCTCCGTGTTGAAGACCGTACTTTGACCTATAATGGTTTACTTTTATAAATTTTGACTTGGACGGAGAGTTGTCTCATTGGCACTCATACCACATCTTCTTATATCTATATATTACGGATTACAAATGTGTTGAATTTTGTGATTGGATAACAATACAGAGATGTCCGTATATATTCAGGAAACTGCCGGGGTATAAATGACGGTTTTTTTTTATCCCAATTGGAACCCCAACAACGTCATCATAACGAACGTGGTATGAGTGCCCATGAGACAACTCTCCATCCAAGTCACAATTATAAAAGTAAACTAATATAGGTCAAGGTACGGTCTTCAACACGGAGCTCACACCCAACAGCATGCTATAAAGGGCCCCAAAAAATTACTAGTGTAAAACAATTCAAACGGGAAAACCAACGGTCTAATCTATATAAAAAACGTCAATATTTAAACAATTCACCAAAGTTTCAAGAAAACTGCTTCAGGCATTTTTGAGCTATTGTCCGAAAACTGGAAAATCCCCCTTTTCTTAATAAATAAAACCCCATAACTCGGAAACGTAAAATCTAAAATTTATAAAAAATCGAAAGGGAGCTAATGTCAATAGATATAAACAATTCACCAAAGTTTCTTGCAAATTGGTGAAAGTGTTTTTGAGTTATTGTCCGAAAACTGGAAAATCCCCCTTTTTTAATGAATAAAACCCCATAACTCGGAAACGTAAAATCTAAATTTCATAAAAAATGAAAGGGAGCTCACGTCAATAGATATAAACAATTCACCAAAGTTTCATGCAAATTAGTTAATGCATTTTTGAGTTATTGTCCGACATGTTGACGACGGACGGACGGTATACCATAATACGTCCCGTAAACGGGCGTATAAAAACATTAAGACAGGGGTAATCCGTAATATATGTGTAATTCAGGTTTCAGACAGGGTATATAATGTGACGATCCCGGCTTAGGGTTTATATCCCCTTCGCCTTCGGCCCAGGGAATATAAACTCTAAACTGGGAATGTCACATTATATACCCTGTCTGAGACCTGAATATCATAAAATATAGTAGCCGGTGTTTAGATTCGTACGAATCCCCCTAAAAAAATCAATAAATACTATTAAAATTCATCTATGTTTGCAGAGGCGGATTAAGAGGGTTTTCCAGGGGCCCAGGCCCCCCTTTTGTGGGAAAATTTGGTTGATTATTTAGGGAATCACTGAAGCATGACTGGAGCGGGGCCCCCTCTTATGTAGTCAGTGGGTCTCCCCTTATGAAAATTTCTGGATCCGCCACTGGTTTGAACAAAAATTAATGGGTCTGGAAATTGCCAGAAAGCATGTTTTTTGCACTAATTAACACAGACCGCCCTTTTTTGAAATTCATGGCTACAGGACTTACTAAACTATGTATTCTCCCTCTCTACTTTTACAAGTAAGTAAGTAAGTAAGTAAGTAAGTAAATCATTTATTATAGTGACATGTGTAAAAATGTAAAAATAATAAAGATATGATATACGAGAGATATTGGTATTATGCTTTTAATTATGCCTTAAACGATCCCTTAATTGGGCCAGTAAACACATATTCATATTAAATTGAATTGAATGGGATTGTATTTCATACATACCCGTATGTAAAATGACGTGGCGACAATCGGTTATAGCTCTGTGATTTTATATGAAACTAAAGTGGAAATTCTTCTTAACCAAAAGGACAATTTTTTTCAAATTGTAAAGGTAATTTAATTTATTTCTGTTTTATAATTATATGTATGTATTCCTTATTCAGACAGAGTACCGTTTAATCTATATTTATGTGTTAGATTAATAATATATGATCTTTATAAAAGAATATAATATTGAAGGTTCGTGAACATGGGCGTATCAGGGAGGCACATTATGGCCGAAAATTGTGTTTTAGTTCATTATCTTTTCTTTTTTTTTCACTGCCGGGTTCCCTGGTTTTATAATGTGCCCGTCTGGGCCCATTCCCTTTGAAAGTCCTTGATCTGCCGACAGTGAAAGGTATCACATGTTACACATATATGCCCCTTTGAGGACCTCATTCGGAAATTATTAAACATACTGCATTGAATATGGTATTTCCAACAAGTAAGCATTCTCTTTTTGATTAACTTTTGGGCGTATTGGGAGGAAACTTATTGCCGAAAAATGTGTTTTTATTGCGGCATTTTTCAGAATAATGACAGCCGGATCCCCTGTTTTCTTTTCATGTACTCCTCTGGCCCCCTCCCTTTTCGAAAGTCCTAGACCCGTCACTGGTGAAAGGTATCGTATGTTAAACGTTTTCCCCCTGTCCCATATATGGGGACCTAAAACTGAAATTATATAAAAAATATTGTATTGTATATGGTATTTGTAACAAGTAAACATACTCTTTTGGCCAACTTTCTTTTAATAGTTGAACATTGCCACGTGGAAAATGATAATAGAGGGCAGCATATAAAATCTACTGTTATTGTAAAATCATATGGAAAAGAACATAGTCATATTTAAAAGTGAAAATATTTTAAAATATAAGAATATTTACAAAAAATCAGATTGCTAAACAAAATTATAAAAAGAGATCTATTCACAAAGCGCCTGTGTGTGAAGTTATATTTGGAAACTAACTCATTAACATCATTTAATATCTTCTTATGACTCTATACTACAGACAAGGTTTGTCTAATTTGTTGTCAGGGCGAATATTTTTTTTATGAAACACAAAAACAATTCTATACACATATTGCTCGGAAGGGCAGAAAACGGGGAACTCACAAAAAGTCGCAATGGATTTCCCCCAAAAATGTAAGTGAAACAACTATATTCAAAGAGAGACAACTCAATTTGTTAAAATATAAATCTGCACCCAGAACCCATTGTATACGCTGTCATTAATTATACAATATCTATACATAATATATTTACGTAATTTTCAACAAATAAGAATAGTAAATCTGACTGTAAGCAAATGGACTAATCAGAAATAATGTATAAACGACCAATTCACAAATTGATGACCCAGATTTTATTGGATAAATCTTAATTTTTCAACATTGTATTTAATTTTAAAATTCAATTTTGATATTCAAATAATTTACATAGACAAAGTCAAATTAAACTTAAATGTTTTGTCACTAAGATTTACAATGACTATTTGCTTGTTTTCCGAAAGCTTTTCTTCATATCCACGTTATCTTGCTTTTAAATTTATCTTGAACTTCGACTAATCAAAATAGTGATTTTATTTTACAAATCAGTTAACTAAAAATAACTATATAAAAATAAGGGATGTGGTATGATTGCCTATGAGACAACTATCCACCAAAGTTCAAATAAAGTGGATGTAAGCAATTATAAGCAACCGTACGGCCTTCAACAATGAGAAAACCCATATCGTATAGTCGCGGCTATAAAAGGCCCCGACATGAAAAATATGAAACAATTCAGTTGAGAAAACTAACGGTCTAATTTATAACAGAACAATTTATGAAAACTAATATGACAGACGTGAACCAACGACAACCACTGAACTACAGGCTCCTGACTTGGGATAGGCACTTTAAGAATGTGGCGGGGTTAAACATGTTTGTGAGCACTCAACCCCCATCCTAACCTGGGACAGATGCTCTAGGATTTGGTTTAAAGAGGATTGCCATTGAGACAACTATCAACCAAAGTTCAAATGAAGTGGATGTAAGCAATTATAAGCAACCGTAAGGCCTTCAACAATAAGAAAAACCCATACCGTATAGTCGGGGCTATAAAAGGCCCCAACATGAAAAATATGAAACAATTCAGTTGAGAAAACTAACGGTCTAATTTATAACAAAACAATTTATGAAAAACTAATATGACAGACGTGAACCAACGACAACCACTGAACTACAGGCTCCTGACTTGGGACAGGCACTTAAAGAATGTGGCGGGGTTAAACATGTTTGTGAGCACTCAACCCCCCTCCTAACCTGGGACAGAAGCTCTAGGATTTGGTTTAAAGAGGAGGTGTGGGGTAAACATCATTTATAGAAGAAGCCAAACCTTGAAAGAATTTCCATTATCTGTAATAATTGTAAGAAAATGATTTAACCTCCTAAGTGCATCACACATTTATGGTAAAACATGGTTTGAAAAATATGTGGGTACGGAAGAAAACTTTACATCTGAAAAAAGAAAAAAACAATTTTCATAAATACAGAAACTTAATCTATTTCAATTTGTAGGTGTCTCTTTTTACCAAATGTTAGTAGATCTTGATTTTTTTAACATTATGGATGTCCATTTGATATTCTTTCAGGTGGGGAAGGTGTGGGAATATTTTGGATATGAATATTCTGACCTGGTAACTTCGTCCAAGAAAGGATGAAAATGAATCTGTCCAAAAAAATGCAGGACAATGCAGGAAATATTTTTATTAATGAATGAACATAAACTTAAATAACCAATAACAGTAAAAATTGAAAAATGAAAATTCCATCCGGAAAAAAACTAAAATAATGGTCGTTCTCTTAGAATACTACTTGCATTTTACCGTTATAAAAATAAGAAGATGTGGTATGATTGCCAATGAGACAACTCTCCACCAGAGACCAAATGACAGAGAAGTTAACAGCTATAGGTCACCGTACGGTCTTCAACAATGAGCAAAACCCACACCGCATTGTCAGCTATTAAAGGCCTCGAAATGACAAATGTAAAACAATTCAAACGAGAAAACTAACGGCCTGATTTATGTACAAAATAATGAACGAAAAACAAATATAATATACAGCAAAAATCGACAACCACTGAATGACAGGCTCTTGACTTGGGACAGGCACATATAGAATGTGGCGGGGTTAAACTAGTTTGAAAGCGCCAACCCTCCCACCTGGGACAGTAGTGTAACAGAGTCAGTACAACATAAAAACAAACTATAAAAAATGTTCTATTTAAACCATGGCGGCCATATTGGTTGATTAGCAGAACTAAACAACACAAATTTTGTTCACGAATACCGAAAAATCATTCAGCCCAAGTTTGTTAGAAATTGTTTTAGAGGGCAATATTTTTGAAAACATTCCACTGACGACGACGGACGCGAAGTGATAGCAATATATCTAATGAAGTGAGCTAAAAAGCATTTTATACAAATAATCACTGTATCCTAAACAACTTCCGAATATCCGTAAATGTTCCGTTTGGTCAGTTTACAGAGAACATGTCAATTAATACGGATGAGCGTAACAAGCCTCGATTTTTTTTCTGTTTATATAAAAAATGTAGCTTCTACATGAATATTTTCATTGCTTTATTATTGGTGGAGAAAGTCTGAGTACCCGGAGAGAGAATCACCGACCAATTAAGATACGAAGCGAACGCACCTGTCAAGAGCAGGGTCCGAACTCTCAACCTCTATTGTTTGCTGATGAAGTACATCTATACCACCATGAACACTTGGCTACATAATAACCTTTTATAAGTATATATGCATACGCATGTAGTGTGGCACGGACGTTTATCGATCATCTCTGATTTACTTTAAATTCAGGAATTATTGCGATTTTTTTTTTTTTATTATTTGAGAATAATGCGACCGACCGTCGATCCGCGCAATAATTAAACCTCGCATTCTTACTTTCTTTTTCCTGGTCAGTTTGTGATTGATTTATCTCCCTTGTTCACAGATTTCCATTTACTCTATTTGTTGTTTCGATAATTTTATCTTAATTGAAATTGCCTAAGTGTGCAATATTTAACTATTGTTAACTGTGTGGCTATAAGATCTCATCATATTTTACGGTCCATTTCCCAGTTTATATTTATAGACATGTAAAGCTGTAAACCCAACTACATTGGTTGAACCTGCAAAATTGTCCAAATCTGTGAATTGTCTTTATTCACTAAATTTTGCAGGTTCAACCAATCAGAATTCGTTTCTACTTATTAATCCATGGTAACACAAAATTAAAGTTACCACGTGTTAGGATTATCCCTATATCGCTCGGAGGAGCTTTATGTAAGAGCTTAATTGAAACTAATGTAGACATTCTGATTAACAAAGAATTTACATCTATTTGAACAAAAGAGTGTAAGAGGATCTTATGTAATAAAATCTGTCACTTAAAATTTGACAACGAGAAAAGTTAATTCTTAATTGAACACCTGTTTCTTATGTGCTTAAAAATTTCTAAATATAACAAAGAATAAATGAAGTGTCCATTTGTAACAAAACTTCAACGAAAATGTTTTATAATTAAAAATAAAATTATTGCAATAAATAAATTCAAATATTAAAATAAGGCTTTTCTTAATAAAATTTCAAATAAGAATTTTAAGCAAAATTACACTGTGACACGATGACAAATTTTACAAAACAACATCTAACATTTGCAGTTATGCATGATGCCTTCAACTGCAATTTGCATCGTTTGACAACTTTTCATTATCATGGTATGATGTTAAATTGTTGTAAAGGTTTAATTATATGGTATAAACTCTTATTATATAATATATTTAATTTCCAGTAAACAGATGAACAGTTTCGATATAATTTTAATGAATAATGATGTATAAACTGAGTTATTATTTCATTTATATAGTGACCTTTAAATTGACTTAAGTTATAGTTGAGTTATGAAATTTACAAGTCAGTATAATAAGGAAATGAGGTATGGTTGCCAATGAGACAACTATCCACCAAATTTCAAATAAAGTGGAAGTAAGCAATTATAGGCAACCGTCCGGCCTTCAACAATGAGAAAACCCATATCGTATAGTCGGCTATAAAACCCAGACATGAAAAATATGAAACAATTCAATTGAGAAAACTAACGGCCTAATTTATAACAAAACAATTAATGAAAAACAAATATGACAGACATGAACTAATGACAACTACACAGGTCGATCAACTGGAATATTATTCTGCATCGACATTACACTGCGATTAATAATAGCATTGATAGTTATCTTATCTGATTAAAGATCATTATAACTGAACGTGTCATCTCGACCGTTCGCGATCATTGTGTCACTAGACGAGTTGCCTTTGTCCATAATTATAGTTGGTATATATAAATAAGAAGATATGGTATGAGTGCCAATGAGACAACCGTCCATCCAAGTAACAATGCATAAAAAAATAACAATTATAGGTCAAAGTACGACCTTCAACACGGAGCCTTGGCTCACACCGAACAGCAAGCTATAAAGGGTCCCAAAGTGACTAGTGTAAAACAATTCAAACAGGAAAACCAACGGTTTAATCTATATAAAAAAACGAGAAACGAGAAACAAATGAACCACACCAACAAACGACAACCACTGAACAACAGGCTCCAGACTTAGGACAGGTTCATAAAAATATGCATGTTCTAGTGAGCTACTTATGTAATCTAGCTTGTTACCTAAGCAGCTATTGATTAATAGTTTATCTTCAATTACAGACCCTCTGTTTTTAATTTTAGCAAAAGCAAACAACTCATAAGTAGGACAAAGGGTATTCATGGCCTCTACAAAGCAAGTGTTATATTTGTTGGATCTGAGAACATTGAGGATATTTAACAATTGACAACTTCCAAAGTAAGGAAATCGGCTTTCCGCACAGGCAACTCCATTGGTTGCCGAGAATGCGAACTTTGAACCTTGCATACATGTTTGAAATGTGGCCTTTTAGAATATGTTGGGTTCTTGATATTAAAGTGTAGACTGTAAATAATTGTAAATGTCAGAAGCACTAATCAGTATAATTAACTATTCAACAATGGCAGATCTTGAAAACGATTATATAGGTGCACAAGTACAAATATCCACTCCTATGAGTATAGAGCAGTTAAAACCTGTCTTAAAGACAAGCTTAACCGTACCTATACCTTTGGATGGTCGTCTTAAAATATCTGGCTGTCAAGTACTCTCCGATGGACAGTGTTTACTACTTGACCTAACAAACCGACGCCTACTGAACTTCAACGCAGATGGAGTCCATACTAGAGATGTTATAACGTTTAATGGAATTCCATTTGACATTTGTTTGTTTGGAGATCAAACGGTCGTTTTTTCTATTTTGGATAAGAATCAAATACTGGTGGTAGATATTGAAAATAGTATCATTCTTAAGTCATTTCCAGTAAAAGGTTCATGTTACGGGTTGGACAGCGATGGCGAAACATTGATTGTTCGGTTACAAGATAAAGACATAGTGATCATTACAGATATTGATGGAAGTATTAAATAAAGGTTAAGATACCAGGGTACCAAGGCCGTAGCGCATGTCCAAATCAACTGAGGCAAATCGCCGAGGGGAGCGAGGCGAAAATATTTGAGCCGAGCGAAGCGAGGCGAAGGAGGCGAAAATTTTTTAGGGGTTCGGGTGCCTGAAACGGGAGAAGCTTATTTCAGCATTACTATGGGAGAGGTCAATGTATTTATAATAAAAACAAAACAAAAATATAACAGAAATGCGGTTTTTTATTAGCTAGCCTAGTAAGTAACAAAACAAGTTTCAATATTAAAGTTAATCTCTGTTGGTCAACCAAAACTTTCTGATTCTCCTGTGACCTGTACTATCGAAAAGCTTCAACACACGTTCTTTGTCAACTGTATCATTCCTATGCACATGGAGCATGGTAAGCCCAAAAGCCTGTCACCACCCATTGTAGCCCGTTCCCAGGTTTTCAAACGCCTTAAACTTGAAAACGATCTCTCACAACAGACTGATGTGACAGGCAGAGTTAAAAGTACTTGTAATATTATGAAAACATTTGGGTATAAGTCTTTGTTAGTTAGCTTAATTGCTGTCTGGAGGCTTCCTTCATCTAGCATTGCTACTGTCTTTCTTACCCACCTTTCAAGTTCACATGTTAACTCTTCCATGTTAGTTACGTCCGGAAATGCTTGGAAAAGGGGTTCAATTAATTCCGGTGTTAACTTGCCTACATTTTTTGGAATAAGGTAATATCCTAACATTTGATTTTTACCTCATCAGGAAACCGGCGTTGCATTTCACTAATGACGTGATCCAAAATGGGAAAAATAAATTTATTCGCCAATGCTGCTCTGCAGTAGAGGCTGTTGCTGCGTTCTCCTATGAACTTGACGCCCAACTCGCCTACGTGGCGTTAAGGGCATACGATACAGTTTTGATCCCGTATTTACATTTTGATAAAAATTTCAATATAGACTATTTTTACCTGATTAAATCAAATATGTAATAAAAATATACCTTCATGTGCTACTTTTGAGTAAAATGAGGTCGAAATTTGGTATATTTGCTCAAAATTCGGATTTGTGGCCGTATTTTCCTTTCGAAAGAAAGACATAACTTTTTGTTTTAAAAGATAAACACAAATTGTTTTTGTTAAATAATTGGTAATTTCTGTATTTTATAAGTATCCTAAAATTTATACATTTTTATGCAGAAATAACTCATATTTATCAAATGTTCATGAATGTAGAAAAAACATCACTTTTGCTGTATATTTATCAAATTTAAAAAATTGCACTATTTACGTTTTCATGAAAATTGGCGCACATAATCTTCTCGCGTAATCAAACCAAATGGCATTTTAAAAGAGGGTCCATGAACTCGTTTTCAAGTTAAATAAGTTTGAATGATAAAATCAGTCGAAAAATGAATCTTTTCCCGATAAGTCATAGTTTGACGTCGCGAAAATAACAATTTACGTTAGCAACGTCATTACTTCACCTGTAACTGTATCGTATGCCCTTAAGTCTATTTCAGTAGCATCTGCTATGACAGTACCTCGCCTGAAAAGTTCTGAAAAATTCCTCTGTTCTCTTTTCCTGCAATAATTCCAGAAGAATTTTGGTTCCTCAAAAGCATCCACCATGTTGAAGTCAGTCTTTTGAAGGAACATGTTAGTGGCTTAAGAATTATCAAGACAAATTGGGCCACTAACACGGCAACAATGCATTCAGGGTCTTCCAGGTAGCGCCGATAACCACTTGCATTTGTCCTAGCATCACTTGTGCTTACATTTTCAATTTTAGTCAGAGCAGCATGAACAGATTTGTAATTTGCAAGAAGTGACGAAACCGTGTCTACTCTTGCTGTCCACCTTGTTTTGCATAAACGCTTCACCGAAACATCTGTTCCCTTTTTCAAAAGTTTTGTGTCGACATCTTCTTCCTCATTTTGTAAACCTTCAAGTATATCATCTAATTTTGCATTGCCTGTAAATGAGTTAAGAATGGTTTTACGCTTATCCCAATGGGATGCACACAAGAACCATGTCATTTGGCCGACTGATGACATCAAATTCCGTATCTGGCGCACATCCTTGCAACTTTGCGTCACCACAAGGTTAAGGTTGTGCGACTTGCAGTGAACGAAAGGTGCATCTGGACATTGTTCACGTATGCGCTGTTGTACACCTGATACATGTCCACTCATGACAGAGGCTCCATCGTACCCTTGTCCACGCAGTTTCTGCAATGGTAGTCCCCATTTTTCTAGGTTATTAACAATTGCATTAGCAATATGTTCAGCGTCAACTTCAACAAATCCTAAAAAATCCTCTTGTACCTCACAAGTGTCACTATCAACGTATCTGATACAAAGCAATAGTTGCTCTGTCACAGAAACATCCGTAGTTTCATCGGCCATTATGGAATAAAAGCTTGATGCTTTACATTTTTGCACAATTCGTTCTCTTATTTCAAGTTCACAGCATTGTATCAATTCGTTCTCAATCTGTGGTGATAGGTAGGTCATAGACTTGTGTGCTGTTTCGAGATGATCTTTTAAAACCATATCAAAGTTAGATTTCCAATTGATGAAAAATTGAAAGTTTCCGTCTTCCTGGTGAGCTATTTTATCCCAATTTCCCCTTAATGGGATGTTCCTCTGCCCTAACCCGATTATCACATCAATTATGGAAAGAAGTATATCATGATTTCTCTTGACCTTGTCTTCATATGCTTTGCTTAATGATGAACATATACTAGGTTTCTTGCCTTCGCATACAGAGATAAAGTTTTAGCCTTCTCAACTGCATTCTTATGATCAACTGAGTCGTCATGTGATTTTAAAGTTGATCTTTTATTACCCACTGCATTTTCCAGTCCGTGAAACCTATACTGCTAAAAGCCCACCTTCATCCCGAAAAACAACACAATACTTGCAATATGCAGAATCTTCCGTACATGAATACCTTAACCATGGAAACTGGGATTCCCAAGATGGCAGATATCGTCTCCCCTTTTTAGGATAAACTTTAGATATTTCGTCAGCATCTTTTAGCATTGCCAATTTTGAACATCTGTACTATATTGGTTTTCAATAAAAATATAGCTGGATCAAGCCCTTTTGGCTACTAACTGACATTGAGTGGACTTTTACTAGTACTTCGCTCTGGTGTTTCAATTATTTCTGGATCTGGTTCACTTTGAATGGGGAAGATATGTCTGGAGTTGTTTTTTCTGTATCAGAATGGTCATCTACAAAGAAATTGAACAAATAACCAGATGCTAGCATTATGATAATGATAATGATGATGGATGCCTTTTTATGTCCAGTAGCAAGTTATAAGCATATAAAGGACGAGAACATGTTAATGTGAATATGAATACGAACACAGTCACTGCTTTATTATATGTATATATATATATGTCCAAAGCAAGTTATAAGCTTATAAAGACGAGAACATGTTATAAGCATCAATTAGGATATATTTATTTTAATACATAATCATCAACCATAAGAATATGTACAGAGAAGACTAGACAAAATTGTTGGTCTACCGGATTTTTGACGTGCTAATGTCACAAGTGATCTCAAGTTACCTGTAAACATTCCGCTGGAAGACATGTCAACCTATGAATGAATGAATGAATTTTATTTCTCATTAACTACAAATTACATAGTTATAGAGAATATATATGTATAAACAATTACATTAAATATTAAAGCACATGTGAACAATACAGACATAAACATTAAATTACTGTGACAAACTAACCAGGAGGAGTGACCTCACATTTATAATTTTATAAATCTACATAGTTTTTCAAGAACAATATAGTTACTAGAGCTCATTAATTGTTGATATTTATATATATTTGGACAAAAGTACAATAGTGTGGTAACAACCTCTTTCTTTCTTGAGTTAGAGCGTTACATGTCAAAACATAATGATATTCATCACCTATGTCTCTTGATTCGCAAAGATGGCATAACCTATCATTTCTGGATATGTTATTCCACCTTCCCGTCTCGATAGGTAATCGATGACTTCCACATCTAAATTTACACAATAAAATTGATTATATATTGACAATTTGGAAAAATAACTTTCCAATTTAATATCAGTTTTAAAATTCTATAACATAAGCATTTCGAATAGTGTTTATTTCGCTTAGGCAATTCTGCAAAACTGGTCTTTAAGTTTCAACTCAATACTTTTAATTACCCATTTATCTAACAATTGGTTAAACCAGATATTTGACATTCCACAGGTATCAAAGACATTTTTTACAAATGATATCCATTTACAATTAAGACCATAGTTGTGAAAATTAATATACAATAGTTTATATAAAAGACATGAAATTTTACTTTCTTTACCACACAGTAATCTACATAAGAAACTAACCATACGCACTTTGGCATTAAGAATAACAGGATATCTACCCAATTCTGCATAAACAATACAGCTAGGTGTACTCTGTTTTAAATGTAGAACAAGCTTACAAAATTTTAAATGTACACGTTCTATCAAATCAAAATTTTCAAATCCCCAAATTTCCGAACCATAAAGAAGGATAGGTAAACTATCTTATCAAACATGTCTAACTGACATTCTATAGTTAAACTGTTTTGTCCACATTTTTTAATATACCATACATTGCTTTAGTAGCTTGTTCACAAATATATTTTCGGGTCTTTAAAATGAACCACTTCTAGCAAAAACTATACCGAGGTATTTATAATCAGTTACGATTTCTAATTCTCTATTCTGTATAAAAATCTTATATTTTGGGTTGTCTCCTTTGGAAAATATAAGAACTTTTGTCTTATTAATATTTATTTTGAGTTGCCATTTTCACAATAATCACAGAATTCATTTAACATGTTTTGTAGATCTTCACTACTCTCGAAAACATCACAGTGTCATCCGCATATAATAACATAAATATTTTAAAAATACTGTCAACTCGTGTTCAAGGTCATCACTAATAGAGTTAACACCAAGTACATCTTTGCCTTCAAAAATGCTGTAAATCATTTAAAAATATTGCAAAAGAGCAGGGAAAGATTTTCTCCTGTCTTACACCCATTTCACAAGCAAATAACTCTGATTTCTCACCATTAAATATAATTCGTGATTTTACATTTTCGTACATATTTTGTATAATACGGAAAAATTTGCCATTTATATTATTCTCTAAAAGTTTAAATAATAAAAATTTCTTTGTATAAAATCAAAGGCCTTTTCAAAGTCGACAAAGGCACAGTAAAGTTTTTCTTTCTTAATTTAAGTAACTCAAATAGTGCATATAATGAAAATAAATGATCAGTAGTTGAATATACCTACCTGGACACATTATTCTACCAATTTTCAAGTCATTGGTTTGACCTACCGGGGTTCGAACCCACGACCTACCGCACTAGAATCAATGGAACACGCTAGCATACAACCAGACAATGCTGATCATAATCAGAAAAAGAAACACGAAAAAATATTTTCAAACAATACCAAAAATATATTTCATACTTTTATTAAAGATAAATAAAATCATGAATTGCCTTATACATTAAAGACTTCCATAGAAAAGGCTCTTCATGATTTTGTTTAAATTAATTATAAATAATTATTATATTTTGGTCAATGAATTATTTTATCGATTAGCATTTGTTGTTCAGTGAGTTGATAGTGTAAACATTGGTAACTATAGCGTTATCGATTAAAAATAAACCAAGGAAAGTAATAAGCCAGCATACTTATAGGGGTGTTTATACTCATGAGTTACCTTTTCATCTTTTTTCTCTTTAAAGAACCCGTCTTCAACCAGTTTTGTAACGACATTAAGATTTGTTTCAATTTTTTTTATTTTGATTTGTATTCGAACACTTATTTTTTACCGTCACCGCTTTGGTAAAAGCTGCAATCGCTGCTGCAGATGGACACACTGTATGTAGTGTGCCGGTAGATAATTTGAAACTCGAAACTCGCATATTGATAATGTAAAATACATAATTGAACAAAAAAAAATGACACTTCTAAAGTTTGGTCGTCGTTTCAAAAGTGAGGCATTTGCCTCAGTTGCCTCCATTACGCTACGGCCCTGGGTACTATCTTATTTGAGTGGCTTTATTCAAGGACAAAATATACAGTACAAATGTGAATGAAAACACAGTATCATGTTACACAAGAGAAGGTCAACATATTTGGACAATCAGAAACAATGACATCAATAGACCATTTGGTCTTTCCGTGGATATAAATGGAATGGTATATGTGGCATGCAATCCGACAAACACAGTTGTAGCTATTTCCCCTGATGGTACCTCAAGTAGGGTTATTTTATCCGCCAAGGACGGATTGGACAAGCCTTATGCTGTTCACGTTGATAAGAAATCATCAACTTTGTTAATTTGCAATGAAGACAATGCCAGAGCTTTTGTTTATAGCATAAGGAAATGAAACTTCGTTCAATATAGTACCGTTTCTGAAAGGCACTATTTAACTTGTGGTAAAATATATTGTTTAAAGTCCCTGCATGTGTATTTTGAGTTGGCACCACTTTTTTATCAAAGGACTAGACAAGAGTAGAAAAAAACAATTATCCCATCTCCTATACACTTCTAGGAATATCATTGGTTGAAAATGAACACGTGGAGACCTTGTATATTTAATATTTTGTCAGTGAGCGTTTTATTTTAATACACGGTTAGTAGTGGTGTTACGTCTCGTTATAAAAACAACTTGGCGTTAAAGAAAAATCTGAAACGTTTCGCCCAAACAACAAATAAAGAAACAGATAATTACCAATTGAAAATAAATGCAGAAAACACATCAAAAGATAGAATATTGTTAACGTCGGCATTTGTTTTTGTATAGACTGAAAGTATGTTCTTAATATTGCACACTTGATCATTTTAATAGGGGACATATTTAAACATCATGTCCAGGACTCATAAAGGAATATACTATATAGTATTATATAAAGTATACTATAATGATGGTATGGAGTTCTAAACTAGATGATATGAAGCGTCAATGGTTTTTTTATATAATCTAGAACAGCATGGATTTAAAATAGGTATCCCATTGAAAGATCATATCCTCCGGCCTCCGGCCATCGGGTTGATCTTACACTGACACATGGCGTCACCATGGGATAACTATAACATTAAATGTTTATCTTGATGAATACTTGTTATTACATCAAAACCAAGATGTTTTAGAAGTGGTCATCTACAAATGATCACATTTTTTCTTTGTGTGCTTTATTTGAGCTATTGCGTTTTAAAAAGAAGAAAAAAACTCCATTGTGCATTTGTGGATTAAGAGAAGGCGCTCGATTTTATAAAATTCGTTAGTTTGTAAACTTTACAAAATAATATAAATGGTAGATTTTACTCATTATACAAAATGTGTATGAAGGATTAAATCAAATTTAGACATAATGATGAATGTTCAGGGTTTTTTTTTAAATGTGAACTAGGAGTTAGACAAGGAGAAAATCTATCTCCTGTTCTATTTTAATTGTATCTTAATGATCTTCAATCATATTTAGAAGAAAATGATATTAAAGGGAAGAACCTATCAGTTCCGATATAGGAATTGAGTTAATGGTTTATCTTAAAATTCTATTGGTTTGTATGCAGACGATACAATTTTGTTATCAGAATCAAGCAAGGATATACAGTTTATGATAGATACGTTTGCAAATTATTGTGAAAATTAGAAACTGAAAATTGATATTGAAAAAAACCAAACGTTCTAATATTTTCTAGATGTAGAATTTAAAAAAATAAATTCTATTTTGTAATAAAAAGAATGAAATTGTTAAAGACTACAAGTATCTTAGTGCATTTTTGCTAGAAGCAGATCATTTTGGTCCCCGAGCAATGGGATGCGGGGACATAGATATACCAGGCGTCCGTCCGTCCTTCTGGTCTTGTTAGCGCTCTCACGTATACAATTCTTGTCAGATTTTTATAAAACTTATATCATAGGTTTATATCAGTAATGGCTTGGACGAGTTCGAAAATCAGTGCCGATTAATTATTTTCAAAAGAGTTATGCCCTTGGAAACATTACTTATAAAGAAAATTGCATCATTAGCGCTCTTATTTTTACAATTCTTGTCAGATTTTATGAAACTTATATCATAGGTTTATATAAGCAATGTCTTGGGCGAGTTCGAAAATCAGTGCCGATCAATTATTTTCAAAAGAGTTATGCCCCTTGGAAACATTACTTATAAGGAAAATTGCATCATTGGCGCTCTTATTTGTACAATTCTTGCCAGATTTTTATGAAACTTATATCATAGGTTAGGCTTACATCAGCAATGTCTTTAAGGAGTTCGAAAATCAATGCCGATCAATTATTTTAAAAGAGTTATGCCCTTGGAAACATTAATTTTATGGAAAATTGCATTGTAAGTATTCTCGCATGTACAATTTTGCTAGATTATGTTATCAAATTCATATCAAAGGTACATAACAGCAATGTCTTAGACAATTTAAAAATAAGTGTTGATCAAATATTTTAATGAGTTTCCTTGGTTATATTAAATATATCAGAAATTGCTCTCTAGTAAGATCATTTTAAAAGTTTTGAAAATATTTTTTTTTTTTTTAAGTTATTGTCCTTGGACAGAACAGATAAAATATGTGCAACGCGGGGCGGGGGACATTGGAACGCTGTTCTTTTATTAACAGCTAAAACTATTGTTAGATCAGGGAACAAAAGCAAAGTATTGTCGAAAACATAATTTATCAATTGAATGTCAATAAGTTATGTTTGATGAAGCCATTTTACCAGTTTTACTCTAGGTCAGAGTTCTGGAGTTTTAAAAATCTGAATATTTTAGCAAAAGTACACTTGCGATTTTGAAAGATCATATTAAACTTAAAGCAGACAACACCAAAAGCATTATTTACGAAGAACTCGGACGATTTCGGATTTCACTCACAGTTGAAATGAGAATGATAAAATTCTGGTGCAGATTAGTAAATGGTGAAGGGAAAAGTTCTCTTTAATTTTTATAAATTGCTGTTGTATATATTGATAATCATGGCTTTGAAAGCAAATGGTTGAAATCTTTTAAGAATATTTTTGATAATTGTGGTCTATCAAATGTATGGAGATCCCAGTGTCATTTTTCCTCAGATTGGGTAGAAAACTATGTACAACTTAGACTTAAATACCAATAGATGATTACTTATCAAAAGATCAAATATGGACTGAAAACCCAAAGAACATCGTTTAAGTTCAGAATAAAGCAAGTCAGATATGTATATTTGGGTCTAAAATATTTCTTTTATTGCTTAGGATTTTCAAGCAACTCTTGGATTCAATTTAAAACGAATACTTATACACCTAAAGCAGAATATTTTTCATAATATTTATTTTTGGCCAGTGCTGCTACAGATTATTTATGTTTCTTCCTTTGGAATCCGAATATTTTTCTTTCAAAATACATATGTTGGCAGGGGCGGATCGAGCCATTTTAAAAGGGGTTCCAACCCAGGAGAAAGGGAGGGATTACAAATATATGTCCCCATTTAAATGCATTCATCGTCAAACAAAGGGGGTCCAACCCACGGACCCCCTTGGATCCGCCACTGGTTGGGCAGAAATTAAGTCAGGCAACAGGTCACATACGGACCCCTTAAGGAGTTGCTTCATTGGTTATTCAATGTGCAGAGAGCCATTTTGCTTTCTCTACACGAGGCATCGAATTGAACGTCCCCATACATACCGCTCAGTCTTAAAACGGACGCCTCACTTCAGCAAGGGTTCAAGCTTCTACCGGAACAGGCGAAGTCCACGTGTCCATATATCTATACTCCAGTCAACATGGTCCACCCTTTGGGTGTTTTAGCTATGACACAGCATTATGTGCAATAATGTTTACTTATCATACAATATGAGTGGTGGTTATAACACAGAGATTCAAGTTATTGCAGATTGCGTTGAATATACATGGACATATAGCTATATATGTCTTTTGATTGAGTTAAGCCATTTCAATTGATATTTTATAGTGTGTTTTTCTATGTTGTGATGTTACACTATTGTTTCAGATAAGGGTGAAGGTTTGGTACCATTAAAACGTTTAATCCCGCTGCAATTGTTTGCACCTGTCCTAAGTCAGGAATCTGATGTTCAGTAGTTGTCGTTTGTTGATGTGGTTCATAAGTGTTTCTCGTTTCTCGTTTTTTATATAGATTACACCGTTGGTTTTTCCGTTTGAATGGTTTTACACTAGTAATTTTGGGGCCCTTTATAGCTTGCTGTTCGGTGTGAGCCAAGGCTCCGTGTTGAAGACCGTACTTTGACCTATAATGGTTTACTTTTATAAATTTTGACTTGGACGGAGAGTTGTCTCATTGGCACTCATACCACATCTTCTTATATCTATATATTACGGATTACAAATCTGTTGAATTTTGTGATTGGATAACAATACAGAGATGTCAGTATATATTCAGGAAACTGCCGGGGTATAAATGACGGTTTTTTTTATCCCAATTGGAACCCCAACAACGTCATCATAACGAACATGGTATGAGTGCCCATGAGACAACTCTCCATCCAAGTCACAATTATAAAAGTAAACTATTATAGGTCAAGGTACGGTCTTCAACACGGAGCTCACACCCAACAGCAAGCTATAAAGGGCCCCAAAAAATTACTAGTGTAAAACCATTCAAACGCGAAAACCAACGGTCTAATTTATATAAAAAACGTCAATATATAAACAATTCACCAAAGTTTCAAGAAAACTGCTTCAGGCATTTTTGAGTTATTGTCCGAAAACTGGGAAATCCCCCTTTTCTTAATGAATAAAACCCCATAACTCGGAAACGTAAAATCTAAAATTTATAAAAAATCGAAAGGGAGCTAATGTCAATAGATATAAACAATTCACCAAAGTTTCTTGCAAATTGGTGAAAGTGTCTTTGAGTTATTGTCCGAAAACTGGAAAATCCCCCTTTTTTAACGAATAAAACCCCATAACTCGGAAACGTAAAATCTAAATTTCATAAAAAACGAAAGGGAGCTCACGTCAATAGATATAAACAATTCGCCAAAGTTTCATGCAAATTAGTTAAAGCATTTTTGAGTTATTGTCCGACATGTTGACGACGAACGGACGGACGGTATACCATAATACGTCCCGTAAACGGGCGTATAAAAACATTAAGACAGAGGTAATCCGTAATATATGTGTAATTCAGGTTTCAGACAGGGTATATAATGTGACGATCCAGGCTTAGGGTTTATGTCCCCTTCGCCTTCGGCTCAGGGAATATAAACTCTAAACCGGGAATGTCACATTATATACCCTGTCTGAGACCTGAATATCATAAAATATAGTAGCCGGTGTTTAGATTCGTACGAATCCCTAAAAAATCAATAAATACTATTAAAATTCATCTATGTTTGCAGAGGCGGATTAAGAGGGTTTTCCAGGGCCCAGGCCCCTTTGTGGGAAAAATTTGGTTGATTATTTAGGGAATCACTGAAGCATGACTGGAGCGGGGCCCCTCTTATGTAGTCAGTGGGTCTCCCTTATGAAAATTTCTGGATCCGCCACTGGTTTGAACAAAATTAATGGGTCTGGAAATTGCCAGAAAGCATGTTTTTGCACTAATTAACACAGACCGCCCTTTTTGAAATTCATGGCTACAGGACTTACTAAACTATGTATTCTCCTCTCTACTTTTATAAGTAAGTAAGTAAGTAAGTAAATCATTTATTATAGTGACATGTGTAAAATGTAAAATAATAAAGATATGATATACGAGAGATATTGGTATTATGCTTTTTAATTATGCCTTAAACGATCCCTTAATTGGGCCAGTAAACACATATTCATATTAAATTGAATTGAATGGGATTGTATTTCATACATACCCGTATGTAAAAATGACGTGGCGACAATCGGTTATAGCTCTGTGATTTTATATGAAACTAAAGTGGAAATTCTTCTTAACCAAAAGGACAATTTTTTTTCAAATTGTAAAGGTAATTTAATTTATTTCTGTTTTATAATTATATGTATGTATTCCTTATTCAGACAGAGTACCGTTTAATCTATATTTATGTGTTAGATTAATAATATATGATCTTTATAAAAAGAATATAATATTGAAGGTTCGTGAACATGGGCGTATCAGGGAGGCACATTATGGCCGAAAATTGTGTTTTAGTTCATTATCTTTTTCTTTTTTTTTTCACTGCCGGGTTCCCTGGTTTTTATAATGTGCCCGTCTGGGCCCATTCCCTTTTTGAAAGTCCTTGATCTGCCGACAGTGAAAGGTATCACATGTTACACATATATGCCCCCTTTGAGGACCTCATTCGGAAATTATTAAACATACTGCATTGAATATGGTATTTCCAACAAGTAAGCATTCTCTTTTGATTAACTTTTGGGCGTATTGGGAGGAAACTTATTGCCGAAAATGTGTTTTATTGCGGCATTTTCAGAATAATGACAGCCGGATCCCTGTTTTCTTTTGATGTACTCCTCTGGCCAGGTTGCAGGAACCCTTTGAATAATGTTTGCAGGTGTTTGCAGCTAGCTGCAAACCTCCTGCAAACATTGCAGCTTTCTGCTGCAAGCTTGCGGCAAGTTTGCAGAAACAAATATGTTCGCAGTAAGATTGCAGAAAAACTAGAATATAAGGGATGTTCGCAGCTAGATTGCAGAAATCTTTGACAATTTTATATGTTTGCAAGAGCATTGCAAGAAACTACATAAAACGACTGAGCATGCCTATTGGTAACTTCCTGCAAGATAAAGATCTGAAATTTGAAAATGTTGGTGATGTTTGTGTCATGATATATATTAGTGTTCAGGGAGGCATTATAGTTTGAAGTTAACAGAATAGTTTTCAAAGACATTATTTGTAAGTACAAATTCATCATAGAATGTAAACTTGTGAAATTATTCCAGTGGCTCCATGCACAGATATCTGCATGAAGGGTAAAAACATTTTCAAATATGTAACCAGGCAATATACAGTACTCCCTCATATGCTTAGAGATTATAACTTACTAAATATTTTGTTGTAAGTCTAGTTGAATTTTGTGACAATTTTAATTTAACTAGCTGTATATATATGCACAAAATACATTTCAAATAAACCTTTGTTGAATTTTAGATTCATGCATGTAATTCATTTGAGAACGTACTTGGAATTAATTTAACTTATTAACAGGTATAAACTTATGCTATGATAATTTTTTCAAATGGTAAAGTAATTGAATTATTGTATGTATGGATGTAACATAACTTTTTTTAGAATTTGCTGTGTAATATAGATAATATGATGTGTACATAACATGACATATTGGTTAATTGTATAACGTATGTAGTTCTTGCAAGTTTGCAGCAAACACGCAGGAGAAAGATTGATTTGAATATAAATGTTTGCCGCAGGTCTACAGCAAACACGCAGGAGAAAGATTGATTTGCATAAATATGTTTGCAGCAGATCTGCAGCAAACACTCATTTACATATAAATGTTTGCAGCAGCAACTACATTATGTATAGTTATAAATATAGACATTGTAATTTTAATCTACTTTCTGAAAGTGGTCACATGTATCTTTTAATATAAAACTGCACCTCAATTTCAATACTTCGTGGATTTTGTACAACGTAGGACACTTAAGTGTTTATATTTACCGATAAAGACCGTATTAGTTTTAGTTTATTCATTATGCAGGTAAGATAATTGTAAATGATATTGCAGAAATGATCAAATGAGCTAACATAATTAGATGTAAAAATGATTTATGATAAAATACGTATACACAGGCAGTACACATCGATAACAACTATATATACATAAGAAGACACGCACACCCAATATCAGAAAAATGGCAAAAAATGAAACCTTCGTATATGTTGTGATGTATGTCTCATTGTGTGTAACAATCGGTAATTTAAATAACTAAATCAATTCTGCGTCTTGCTTATTTCAAATTGCTTGACCCCGCCTCAAGATGAAAATTGATATTACTCCATTTGGAAAACCTTAAACTATTAGAGGACAGCTAGGTACCCATTGTCTTTGAGGTTTTAACAATATCACAGCTCTATGTGTTGTCTTTGAGGTTTTAACAATTTAATGGCTTCTTTCTAATAAAATGACCAAATTATGAACGCCTTAGGTACCCCAATACCTCTATTTTGACAGATTTTGAGTACTTACAGTTCTTCCACCAAAAGAAACAGAATGTTATTAGGATACAAATTAATTCATTTTGAAGAAAGATTTCCTTCGATGACAAATTTTACAAAACAACATCTAACATTTGCAGTTATGCATGATGCCTTCAACTGCAATTTGCATCGTTTGACAACTTTTCAATATCATGGTATGATGTTAAATTGTTGTAAAAGGTTTAATTATACGGTATAAACTCTTATTATATAATATATTTAATTTTCAGTAAACAGATGAACAGTTTCGGTATAATTTTAATGAATAATGATGTATAAACTGAGTTATTAATTCATTTATATAGTGACCTGTAAATTGACTAAAGTTATAGTTGAGTTATGAAATTTACAAGTCAGTATAATAAGGAGATGAGGTATGATTGCCAATGAGACAACTATCCACCAAATTTCAAATAAAGTGGATGTAAGCAATTATAGGCAACCGTACGGCCTTCAACAATGAGAAAAACCCATATCGTATAGTCGGCTATGAAGGCCCCGACATGAAAAATATGAAACAATTCAATTGAGAAAACTAACGGCCTAATTTATAACAAAACAATTAATGAAAAACAAATATGACAGACATGAACTAATGACAACTACACATGTCGATCACCTGGAATATTATTCTGCATCGACATTACACTGCGAATAATAATAGCATTGATAGTTATCTTATCTGATTAAAGATCATTATATAACTGAACTTGTCATCTCGACCGCTCGCGATCATTGTGTCACTAGACGAGTTGCCTTTGTCCATAATTATAGTTAGTATATATAAATAAGAACATATGGTATGAGTGCCAATGAGACAACCCTCCATCCAAGTCACAATGCATAAAAAGTTAACAATTATAGGTCATAGTACGACCTTCAACACGGAGCCTTTGCTCACACCGAACAGCAAGCTATAAAGGGCCCCAAAATGACTAGTGTAAAGCAATTCAAACAGGAAAACCAACGGTTTAATCTATATAAAAAAAACGAGAAACGAGAAACAAATGAATCACACCAACAAACGACAACCACTGAACAACAGGCTCCAGACTTAGGACAGGTTCATAAAAATATGCATGTTCTAGTGAGCTACTTATGTAATCTAGCTCGTTACCTAAGCAGCTATTGATTAATAATTTATCTTCAATTACAGACCCTCTGTTTTTAATTTTAGCAAAAGCAAACAACTCATAAGTAGGACAAAGGGTATTCATGGCCTCTACAAAGCAAGTGTTATATTTGTTGGATCTGAGAACATTGAGGATATTTAACACTTGACAACTTCCAAAGTAAGGAAATCGGCTTTCCGAACAGGCAACTCCATTGGTTGCCGAGAATGCGAACTTTGAACCTTGCATACATGTTTGAAATGTGGCCTTTTAGAATATGTTGGGTTCTTGATATTAAAGTGTAGACTGTAAATAATTGTAAATGTCAGAAGCACTAATCAGTATAATTAACTATTCAACAATGGCAGATCTTGAAAACGATTATATAGGTGCACAAGTACAAATATCCACTCCTATGAGTATAGAGCAGTTAAAACCTGTCTTAAAGACAAATTTAGCCATACCGATACCTTTGGATGGTCGTGTTAAAATAACTGGCTGTCAAGTACTCTCCGATGGACAGTGTTTACTACTTGACCAAATAAACCGACGCCTACTGAACTTCAACGCAGATGGAGTCCATACTAGAGATGTTATAACGTTTAATGGAATTCCATTTGACATTTGTTTGTTTGGAGATCAAACGGTCGTTGTTTCTATTTTGGATAAGAATCAACTACTGGTGGTAGATATTGAAAATAGTATCATTCTTAAGTCATTTCCAGTAGAAGGTTCATGTTATGGGTTGGATAGCGATGGCGAAACATTGATTGTTCGGTTACAAGATAAAGACATAGTGATCATTACAGATATTGATGGAAGTATTCAAATAAAGGTTAAGATACCAGGGTACTATCTTATTCGTGTGGCTTTATTCAAGGACAAAATATACAGTACAAATGTGAATGAAAACACAGTATCATGTTACACAAGAGAAGGTCAACATATTTGGACAATCAGAAACAATGACATCAATAGACCATTTGGTCTTTCCGTGGATATAAATGGAATGGTATATGTGGCATGCAATCCCACAAACACAGTTGTAGCTATTTCCCCTGATGGTACCTCAAGTAGGGTTATTTTATCCGCCAAGGACGGATTGGACAAGCCTTATGCTGTTCACGTTGATAAGAAATCATCAACTTTGTTAATTTGCAATGAAGACAATGCCAGAGCTTTTGTTTATAGCATAAGGAAATGAAACTTCGTTCAATATAGTACCGTTTCTGAAAGGCACTATTTAACTTGTGGTAAAATATATTGTTTAAAGTCCCTGCATGTGTATTTTGAGTTGCCACCACTTTTTTATCAAAGGACTAGACAAGAGTAGAAAAAGCAATTATCCTACCTCCTATACACTTCTAGGAATATCATTGGTTGAAAACGAACACGTGGAGACCTTGTATATCTAATATTTTGTCAGTGAACGTTTTATTTTAATACACGGTTAGTAGTGGTGTTACGTCTCGTTATAAAAACAACTTGGCGTTAAAGAAAAATCTGAAACGTTTCGCCCAAACAACAAATACAGAAACAGATAATTACCAATTGAAAATAAATGCAGAAAACACATCAAAAGATAGAATATTGTTAACGTCGGCATTTGTTTTTGTATAGACTGAAAGTATGTTCTTAATATTACACACTTGATCATTTTAATAGGGGACATATTTAAACATCGTGTCCAGGGCTCATAAAGGGTATATACTATAGAGTATTATATAAAGTATACTATAATGATGGTATGGAGTTCTAAACTAGATGATATGAAGCGTCAATGGTTTTTATATATAATCTAGAACAGCATGGATTTAAAATAGTTATCCCATTCGGACTTGGTGTGTCAGTGAAAGATCATCCTCCGGCCTCCGGCCATCGGGTTGATCTTACACTGACACACCGCGTCACCATGGGATAACTATAACATTAAATGTTTATCTTGATGAATACTTGTTATTACATCAAAACCAAGCTGTTTTAGAAGTGGTCATCTACAAATGATCGCATTTTTTCTTTGTGTGCTTTATTTGAGCTATTGCGTTTTAAAAAGAAAAAAACTCCATTGTGCATTTGTGGATTAAGAGAAGGCGCTTGACTTTATAAAAATTCGTTAGTTTGTAAACTTTTACAAAATAATATAAATTGTAGATTTATACTCATTATACAAAATATGCATGAAGGGATAAAATCATATATTAGACATAATGATGAATGTTCAGGGTTTTTTTTAATGTGAACTAGCAGTTAGACAAGGAGAAAATCTATCTCCTGTTCTGTTTTAATTGTATCTTAATGATCTTCAATCATATTTAGAAGAAAATGATATTAAAGGGGTAGAATCTATCAGTTGCGATATAGGAAATGAGTTAATGGTTTATATGACCGGACTATTTGGACTGTGCAGTGTGAAAATAGTTTTTAAACAACATTTGGTTAATTCAATTGTTTAAGTGTATATTTAGGTTTTGCATTTATGTTATTATTCTGGACTTTGTTGTAAATTTAGACATAAGTGTTTTACACGGATTATGTGTCATAATCTTGGACAAAGGTCTTAAATGCATTTATTGTATTTATTTAATTATTTATTCTCTGTGACAGTTTGGACAATAACTTACAAATACGTGTCGGAAACTAATTACTCTTTTAATCTATTGTTATTTCTATTTGGCATCTGTTAATCTTCTTAATCCTTTAATTGCTTATGCTTATATATATTGTTATTGTTTGTATGTTACATTACATTTAGTTTGGAGTTTGTTGTTCGGTCTTGCCGGACTGTTAAAATAAAAGTTTAAGGAGCGAAATATTCCTTCTTGATTTCCATTTAGCCGGAACGCCATTTTACCCGGTTATATCTGGTGTTAGGACATCCGGGCAACGCATCTATCGGATACATTGTTCTACCTGTGAAGCTGATCCCCCAGCAAACAGAAAAAATGGATACGCGGAGAACCAGAAATTTTGGCCGAGACTGGAGATACCAGATGTCTGATAATGGAACTACCTTTCAGACTAGAAATTCACAACATATGGACAACTGCCTATGTAAGTTTTGTGGAAAGACTGTGAACAATCAATTTCATTTTCGACAATGTATAGCAAAAACGTCATTTTGCTATAAGTGCAGAAGTTTTGGACATTACGCCAGAATGTGTAATTTTCACAGACAACCGGACGTGAAAGTTGTTAAAGTTAAATCGAAATCCAAGTTACGTCGGGACGCAGAAAGAATGAGAAAATTCAAAGAACAGAAAGCTATGTCAATGTTTCCTTGTGCGGAACTTAATACCATAGAACTGATGGACTTCTTTCCAACCTTAGAATATAACAAGGAATTCATAGATAACGTAAGACTCAGGCACGACCGAGTGAATTCCGAGAGAGTTAAATTCAAAATTAAAAGTGTACACTATGAGAAGAAGTTTAAAGAATTAAATCAAAAGCATACCAGTGTTGTTAGCAATCTAGAAAAACTTCAAAAACAAGGTGCAGATGATAAAAAAGATATGGAAAAATTACGGGAACGCATAACAGATCTTGAAGAAGCTAATTTTCGGATTTACGATCAAAGATGTGAAGCAATCGACCAGCAATACCAATTACAACGCGACAAAGAACATATGCGGGATCGAATCAATAAACTAGAAGACGAATTGGACAATTTTCGAAATAATACAAGAGAAGATAATCATCCAAACCAAAACTATCGTAACAGAGGACGCCACAATCACAGAAGAAACTTTCGGAACAATTTCAGATGAACATTAAGACCCGGGTCGTGTCTTCAGGGGCCGCGGGAATATATGACCGGACTATTTGGACTGTGCAGTGTGAAAATAGTTTTTAAACAACATTTGGTTAATTCAATTGTTTTAGTGTATATTTAGGTTTTGCATTTATGTTATTATTCTGGACTTAGTTGTAAATTTAGACATAAGTGTTTTACACGGATTATGTGTCATAATCTTGGACAAAGGTCTTAAATGCATTTATTGTATTTATTTAATTATTTATTCTCTGTGACAGTTTGGACAATAACTTACAAATACGTGTCGGAAACTAATTACTCTTTTAATCTATTGTTATTTCTATTTGGCATCTGTTAATCTTCTTAATCCTTTAATTGCTTATGCTTATATATATTGTTATTGTTTGTATGTTACATTACATTTAGTTTAGAGTTTATTGTTCGGTCTTGCCGGACTGCTAAAATAAAAGTTTAAGGAGAGAAATATTCCTTCTTGATTTCCATATAGTCGGAACTCCATTTTACCCGGCTATATCTATCTTAAAATTCTATTGGTTTGTATGCAGACGATACAATTTTGTCTTCAGAATCAAGCAAGGATTTACAGTTTATGATAGATACGTTTGCAAATTATTGTGAAAATTGGAAACTGAAAATTGATATTGAAAAAAAAACAAACGTTCTAATATTTTCTAGAGGTAGAATTTAAAAAATAGATAAATTCTATTTTGTAATAAAAAAGATTGAAATTGTTAAAGACTACAAGTATCTTAGTACATTTTTTGCTAGAAGCAGATCATTTTTGTCCCTCGCGCAATGCGATGCGGGGGGGACATAGATACACCAGGCGTCCCTCCGTCCGTCTGGTCTTGTTAGCGCTCTCACGTATACAATTCTTGTCAGATTTTTATAAAACTTATATCATAGGTTTATATCAGCAATGTCTTGGGCGGGTTTGAAAATCAGTGCCGATCAATTATTTTCAAAAGAGTTATGCCCCTTGGAAACATTACTTTTAAGGAAAATTGCATCATTAGCGCTCTTATTTGTACAATTCTTGTCAGATTTTTATGAAACTTATATCATAGGTTAGGCTTACATCAGCAATGTCTTTAACGAGTTCGAAAATCAATGCCGATCAATTATTTTTAAACGAGTTATGCCCCTTGGAAACATTGATTTCATGGAAAATTGCATTGTAAGTATTCTCGCATGTACAATTTTTGCCAGGTTATGTTATCAAATTCATATCAAAGGTACATAACAGCAATGTCTTAGACAATTTCAAAAATAAGTGTTGATCAAATATTTTTAATGAGTTTCCCTTGGTAATATTAAATATATCGGAAATTGCTCTCTAGTAAGATCATTTTAAAAAGTTTTGAAAATATTTTTTTTTTTTTAGTTATTGTCCTTGGACAGAACAGATAAAATATGTGCAACGCGGGGATGGGGACATTGGAACTCTGTTCTTTTATTAACAGCTAAAAATATTATTAGATCAGGGAACAAAAGCAAAGTATTGTCGAAAACATAATTTATCAATTGAATGTCAATAAGTTATGTTTGATGAAGCCATTTTACCAGTTTTACTCTAGGTCAGAGGTCTGGAGTTTTGAAAATCTGGATATTTTAGCAAAAGTACACTTGCGATTTTGCAAGATCATGTTAAACTTGAAGCAGACAACACCAAATAGCATTATTTATGAAGAACTCGGACGATTTCGGATTTCACTCACAGTTGAAATGCGAATGATAAAATTCTGGTGCAGATTAGTAAATGGTGAAGGGGAAAAGTTCTCTTTGATTTTTTATAAATTGCTGTATTGCTATATTGCTAAATTGCTATATTGATAATCATGGCTTTGAAAGGAAATGGTTGAAATTTTTTTAAAGTATTTTTGATAATTGTGGTCTATCAAATGTATGGAGATCCCAGTGTCATTTTCCCTCAGACTGGGTAGAAAACTATGTAGAACTTAGACTTAAATACCAATAGATGATTAATTATCAAAAGGTCAAATATGGACTGAAAAACCAAAGAACATCGTTTAAGTTCAGAATAAAGCAAGTCAGATATGTATATATGGGTCTAAAATATTTCTTTTATTGCTTAGGATTTTTCAAGCAACTCTTGGGTTCAATTTAAAACGAATACTAATACACCTAAAGCAGAATATTTTTTCATAATATTTATTTTTGGCCAATGCTGCGATAGATTATTTATGTTTCTTCCCTTTGCAATCCGAATATTTGTTCTTTCAAAAATACATATGTTGGCAGGGGCGGATCGACACATTTTTAAAAGGGGGTTCCAACCGAGGAGAAAGGGAGGGGGTTACAAATATATGTCCCCATTTAAATGCATTGATCGTCAAACAAAGGGGGGGTTCCAACCCACGGACCCCCCCCTTGGATCCGCCACTGGTTGGGCAGAAATTAAGTCATGCAACAGGTCACATACGGACCCCTTAAGGAGTTGCTTCAATGGTTATTCAATGTGCAGAGAGCCATTTTGCTTTCTCTACACGAGGCATCGAATTGAACGTCCCAATTCCGTTCGGATGTGACTGTGTAATTATACATACCGCACAGTCAAACGGACGCCTCACTTCAGCAAAGGTTCAAGCTTCTACCGGAGCAGGCGAAGTCCACGTGTCCATATATCTAACTCCAGTCAACATGGTCCACCCTTTGGGTGTTTTTAGCTATGACACAGCATTATGTGCAATAATGTTAACATATCATACAATATGACTGGTGGTTATAACACAGAGATTCAAGTAATTGCAGATTGCGTTGAATATACATGGACATATGTTTCAGAAAAGGGAGAAAGTTTGGTACCATTAAAACGTTTAATCCCGCTGCAAATGTTTGCACCTGTCCTTAGTCAGGAATCTGATGTACAGTAGTTGTCGTCTGTTTATGTAGTTCATACGTGTTTCTCGTTTCTCGTTTTTATACAGATTAGACCGTTGGTTTTCCCGTTTGAATGGTTTTACACTTGTAATTTTTGGGGCCCTTTATAGGTTGCTGTTCGGTGTGAGCCAATGCTCCGTGTTGAAGGCCGTACCATGACCTATAATGGTTTACTTTTATAAATTGTTACTTGGATGGAGAGTTGTCTAATTGGCACTCATACCACATCTTCCTATATCTATATATAGCTATATATGTCTTTTGATTGAGTTAAGCCATTTCAATTGATATTTTATAGTGTGTTTTTCTATGTTGTGATGTTACACTATTGTTTCAGATAAGGGTGAAGGTTTGGTACCATTAAAACGTTTAACCCCGCTGCAATTGTTTGCACCTGTCCTAAGTCAGGAATCTGATGTTCAGTAGTTGTCGTTTGTTGATGTGGTTCATAAGTGTTTCTCGTTTATCGTTTTTCATATAGATTAGACCGTTGGTTTTCCCGTTTGAATGGTTTTACACTAGTATTTTTGGGCCCTTTATAGCTTGCTGTTCGGTGTGAGCCAAGGCTCCGTGTTGAAGACCGTACTTTGACCTATAATGGTTTACTTTTATAAATTGTTACTTGGATGGAGAGTTGTCTCATTGGCACTCATACCACATCTTCTTATATCTATATATTACGGATTACAAATGTGTCGAGTTTTGTGATTGGATAACAATACAGAGATGTCAGTATATATTCAGGAAACTGCCGGGGTATAAATGACGGTTTTTTTTTTATCCCAATAGGAACCCCAACAACGTCATCATAACGAACGTGGTATGAGTGCCCATGAGACAACTCTCTATCCAAGTCACAATTATAAAAGTAAACTATTACAGGTCAAGGTACGGTCTTCAACACGGATCTCACATCCAACAGCAAGCTATAAAGCGGTCTCTAAAAACACCGCAAAGGACCTCCTTTGTGCACAAAGGAGCACAAAGGACCACAAAGGAGTATGATAAGTGCACAAAGGACCTGAAATTGTTTATTAAATGAGGGGAAAGGCATTTCTCACGAAAAAAATATTAATTTTTATTAAAATACTCGAGTTAAATCGGTATAAAGTTGAAGATTTACGAAACCGTGTTCCGTAACCGGTACGGATATGCATAAGATTACGGCCATTTTCGATAAGATGTTAGTATACCTATAATTATATATTGAAAAGTATTGAGAAAACATGAACATATAAAAGACTGGACATTAAACCGGAGAGAAAAAATTAAGCTAACACTGTTTGTAAAGATTTCAATTTCACAAATAATAAGTTTTGTATAATGAGGACTTGATTGCGCTTGGGATGAACAAAGCGTTATATATTCTTTACAGTTAATTATCAGCGTTCAAAGACCGTCTTTAAAAACAATAACATTGTTGAAAAAACAATTATATTTATTAATATATTAAAAAAAAAAAAAAAAAAAACTTCAGACATATGCAAAATATACAAGTTTTCTAAATATAGATCTTACAAGCTTCGATCAAAGACGTCTTCTATTGAAGTATTGAAGTTAAAAAGATGAGAAATATAAACCATTTTACTCAAAATTTTATCAGAAATAAAATAATATAAAATAAGAGAGTTCTTCACTGAAACATTCAAAGCTATACAAATTCAACATGAATCACTCTCAATACGACTACGTGTCTATCTAGACTTCAACAGGTATACTTCAAGTTTGTTTAAAATTATGTTTAATTTCAAAGGAATTTATAAATTTTAAATTAAATATTTTATTTTCATCAGCATTGCTTTAAGGAAACTGAACTCCTTCTTATTTTTTTTATCAATTATCTCAATATATGATAAATCTAATTAACAAGCTACTTAGCGTAGATGATTCTTTATACGGTATTTATTTCTTTTCTTATAATTATTTTAATAGTTACCATATGCAAATTATCTACTTGCTATTGCAAAAAGTCTAAATTTTCATATTGCGAATGTTAAAATTTTCGAAATGATATATGATTTTTTCAATTATATATATAACCATTTATGTATGAACACATACATAGCAGAAAGTAAATTTCAGAAACTATTTGTTAAAATAATTAATTTCATTTCAATATCCAATTTTTATTTCAAATTTTGATTATCCATTAATCAGGCTGATAAAATACAAATAAATGAATTGAGAAGATGTATATATGTCAGTAACAAGCAACCCAACGACACAAATAACCAAATGACAGCTCTACAGACTTTTCTTCATTGTGCTGTGTATACATTTTTGTTCTGATTAAGATTCGTCAAGTAAGAAAATTTCGGTAAATACTTTGTTTCTGTGCAGAATAAAATTTGATAAAACAAAGTATATATTGAAATTTCTGAAAAACGGATAGCAAAATTCAACCCCATTTGCTACTTTTAGAATTACTGCCATACCGTTCCCCTTGGTGCCTTTAGATTCTTTCCGTCATAGCAATTTAAGATTCGTCAAGTAAGAAAATTTCGGTACATACTTTGTTTTTGTGCAGAATAAAATTTGATTAAACAAAGAATATATTGAAATTTCTGAAAAACGGATTGAAAAAATTCAACCCCATTTCCTATCTTTAGAATTACTGCCATACCGTTCCCTTTCGTCATAGAAATATATTATTCGTCAAGAAAGAAAATTTCGGTAAATACTTTGTTTTTGTGCAGAATAAAATTTGATAAAAAAAAGTATATATTGAAATTTCTGAAAAACGGATTGAAAAATATTCAACCCCATTTCCTATCTTTAGAAATACTGCCATACCGTTCCCTTTGTGTCTAAAAAAAAAAAACGTTTTCGTTATAGCAATTAAAGATTTTCTCCTATACCATTTTTTATGCGTCATGTTTAAAGACCAGTGATTGATATTTCAGACATTTTCAGACCAATTGACGTATACGCAATAGAAAAACCTTTTCTAAATAAACAATATAACTTTCATTTTCTTCTTCTTCAGCCGTATCATGTCTTTACCCGTAACTCCAAGTTTGATGACAGTATCACCCAATTATGTTGCCTCGGTGTTTTTTTGTGCGTCTCCAGGGGGTTACTCATCAATTTTTAACGACAATGGCATAGCAACAGCTGATGACACCATAGATTTCGACACCAAGTCCAATGAACTTTGTAACAGCTTTCCGTGTTTTGCCAATTATTATGAGATAAGACTTAAAAACCGCTTGTTCAATTATGTTAATCAACCCTATCGCAAATATGACTCTAACAGACTCTGGACAAACAATAACTGTGAGTCCATGAACCACCGGTTTAAGGTAGCACTGAACTGGAAACCTCATCAATTACCAGAACTTTTAGATAAAATTTACAATGTGATACAACTTCACCACACAGATTTAAGACGCAGTATAATTGGCAACGGCAATTATGAACTTTTTGGAAATTTCAAGAAACACAGAATACAACATTCCAAATGGCACAGTCTTTCCCAAATTGAAAAAGAAGTGCTCTACAGAAAGCTTGCCAGCGACAAAAAGTTTAGTGACAATATGTTAAGAGCGGCAAATGGTTTTGCGATACCGAAGGTTAAACGTCTCGCCAAGAAGCCTGGTCAACGTCACCGGCCAAGGACAGCAGCAGTGAGGACAAAACCAAAATTTTAAATGTTATTGTTAAATCATATTTATTTATTTATTTATTTATCATGTTTGTTTTATCTAAATAAATCATAATTGGAAATATAAAGTTTTGACTTTTTTGTTATAATGCAAGTATTCTTATACTTCACTTAAAAATATTATCATACGTAAGAAAACAAAGTGATAATATATGAGACAACAAAAAACAACAACAACACATTGCTATCCTATATAATTTTCGAAGTTTTGGTAATGCTTTACCCTTGAAAAATTACAACAATAAAATATCAAGAATAATAATTGACATTTTTATCATTTATGTTAATATATCTAAACTATTTAAAAATTCACCTACACGAACTATCACTTAACCCGGATATAAAGTCGGTTCCAAACCGATACCGGTGATAACTAAAAATCGTACATTATTAAAATCGCAATTTTTATTGAAATTGATTTTTTTTTTACATTTTTCTTCATAAATTATAATATTTTTATGTTTTGAAATGAATTTCAGGTCCTTTGTGCTCATATAAAACTCCTTTGTGCACAAAGGAGGTCCTTTGCGGTGTTTTTAGAGACCCGTTATAAAGGGCCCCAAAAAATTCAGGCTCAGGGAATATAAACTCTAAACCGGGAATGTCACATTATATACCCTGTCTGAGACCTGAATATCATAAAATATAGTAGCTGGGTGTTTAGATTCGTACGAATCCCCTTAAAAAAATCAATAAATACTATTAAAGTTCATCTATGTTTGAACCGTAATTAATGCGTCTGGAAATTGCCAGAAAGCATGTTTTTTGCACTAATTAAGCGGCAGATCGCCCTTATTTGAAATTCATGGCTACAGGACTTACTAAACTATGTATTCTCCCTCTCTACTTTTATAAGTAAGTAAGTAAGTAAGTAAATCATTTATCAGTATAGTGACATGTGTAAAAATGTAAAAATAATAAAGATATGATATACGAGAGATATTGGTATTATGCTTTTTAATTATGCCTTAAACGATCCCTTAATTGGGCCAATAAACACATATTCATATTAAATTGCATTGAATGGTATTGTATTTCATACATTTGTATAGTCTCACTTACAATCTCACCAAGGATTTGTATAGTGAGAAGGATTGGAATCTCGCGGTATATCGACACTTCTCGCGTATCGTGAGATGTTGCGTACTCGCCACTATAAATTTATACGCGCCTGATAGTAAATATCCGGTTGAACGGCGTGTATTGCAAGATAATTATTTCTGACTTGTTTATAGTTAGGTTTAGTTTGTTTAAACATCTTTGGTCATTATTTTGTGTTAATTCGCAAAGATATCACGATTCCTTCTGAGTATGTCATATTGAGGACCTCCCCCAAGCTGGAAAATAAACTTTGATAGTCGTTTACATTTGGCAGTTGTTGAAAAATTATCGTAATTATGTTGTTGTTTTCTTTTGATCGTAATGTGAGTTGCCCAACACATCTTTATGATACTAGTAATAGCTGTTTAAGATAACCTCAAAGAGAAGGTCAAAACAATAATTTATTTTCGCAGCTTGTTTTTTGGTCCTTTCTTTTAGTATATGAAACTGACCCAACTACATGTATCACAAGAGCATTGACAGTTGGAGGAAAGCATACAGTTTTCAAGAATAGTCTGTCTGGCAGGAAGTTAAAATAAGTTCATGATTATAAACAACAGTAAAAGTCTTGATTTGTTTTTTAAATCAATGGTTGTACCCATGGCAAGTACAAGTAAATTTCCTTGTGAAAACATTAGTAACACAAGCAACTAACAGCATTTTACATATAACTTTGGGTTATCTGCTTATTATGTCATACACCCTACTCATAATTTGTTTCACATTTTCACATTGTGGCCTTGTAGAGCCAACTATACCATATTGGTTTTTCTCATTGTTGAAGGCTGTACAGTTGCCTATAATTGCTTACATCCACTTCATTTGAATTTTATGTATAGTTGTCTCATTGGCATTCATACATCTTGTTTTATATTGGTAAATATTTGACATTTTTATAAGCATTAAGAGCAATATATAAGAGGACAATCATTTCATTTTAGGGGTAAGGCAGGAGGATTTCTCTTGGACAGATTATTCACAAGTAGTCAATATTATTTCATTTTATCTGTTGCTCAGATTGTTTATGTCGCATAGCTTCATTTTCACTTTTTTACATAATTTTTCATGCGTAATGTGAGGCAGAAATGCAGCAGCTTATTCATTTTCATCTTGAACGGGCAACATTTTTTCTTCTACTAATTCTCACCAAGCTAAAATATTCATTCCCACATCACCCCACCCTCATTCCATTGACCCAATAAATCAATTGGTTATCAACTTTCAAAAGTACCTATCTAGAAAACCTATCTTAGTGAACACTGACCTGTCTTTGTTTACATCCTTGTCCTTTGATCTCCTGATAGTTGTCTTAATAGCAATCGTACCACATCTCCTTATTTTTATACCCACATGAAATATTATTTTACATTCCTTATGAACCAAACATGAAAGACGAAAAATGGAACACTGTTACAAACTAAACTATCTGGGAACACCCAACCACAGAAATGCTGATACCTGCTATGAAGACACCATGTATTCTGGATGTCTTGTAATAAAAGAAGTTTGTTCTTGCTGACAAATTTTATTCACACACACAAAGCAATATTAAAACATGTTAATTTTCCATGTCCTTTTAAATTCCATTCATGACACTATTTGAATAAATATATAGTCACTGGTTGGATTTTACATATTAATAATGGTGATTTCATACTCTGGTTAACTTCTGTCTTAAGTTTGTCAAAGGAGCTGACACAATTTGTATTTGATTTTTTATTATATAAAGTATCCTCTGCGACGTGTACTTCATAGAAAATACATTCTACAAATGTATGTCTTCTATAGGCTTGGTTTGATGCCTTTCCCTGTATTGCCTGCAGTATGAGTGATCATTTTGTAAGTCAGAATATGGTGTTATTTCTTGCACTTTCACTACAATGAAACACGTCTCCTTTCTTTAACTTTGGTATCCTGAAAAAGCAAACATTTTTTTTTTTGTAAGACATGTAAGACTAAAATATAATTAGGGTTTCCTGAATAATTATAATTTAATCCATTTAATTTCAAAGCAAAAAAATAAAACATTACATGTAAAACAAAATACACCTGCCTACTACAAATTAAAACGAATAAGAATCTAAAATTACATTTTGTGGCAGTACTAGTACTAGTGCTGAAAGCTGTCAAAGCTAGCTAGAATTTCACTAAGAATTTCTGTAAAAAATATTAAGAGATGTGGCACACTGGTATGATTCTTGCGTAAATTGTGAAAATAATGATTTTAAAGTAATTCTGGTATCAGTATTATTATATATATTTAATAATGTAGTTACCTGATTATTATCCACAGCCATAACCAACTATTGTCTTCAGAGAGATGTACTATTAAAACACAAAATATCTTTTACATCTGAAAGTAAAAAACTTAATGCAAATATGATGTTAAACAATTATACACAGGCTACTCTCCTAGCTGTCTATATATAAAAGCAAAATAATTATGTTTTATCAAATAACATTTAGAGAATTTTGCAGGAATTTAAAAACAAATAATTGGGCACTCGTCACTGCTTGGTAACATGTATGTATAATCTGTTACTGTTTAAACAGATGTAATTTACATGTTCACTGTAATAATGCTGCGATATGTATTTTATTGAAATTAATCCAGTTATCATGGGGTTGATGGTATACATGAACATTAACAAAATAACACAGTTCATAATACATCACAAATATAATAAAATACAAGACATGAATTTATGTAGAATATGGAGTCTGGTCAGAAAAGTTTAGAATTTTAAAGTCCGCATTGGCACATTATGCATCCTACATGTATACAAGTACACAACCGTTGATTGTATTGGGGTAACAAGGATTAATTATGTACTTTAGACATGTAGCCATCCCAAGAATATCAAATGTTTGACCATGATCTGACAACATAAAATTTTTGACTATTTTGGTATTTCTTTATATTTCAAATGATGAACCCAGATACCCAAGAGTCCTGACAGTATGAAGAGTTTTAGTAGTGAGATGAGATTTTATAACTGCTCCTTTTACTTTCAAATTCTCCATACATGTGCATGGACCGTTCTTTTCTTTTCGGTTTTTATTTATGAGTGTGAAGAGATTTTGTGTATCGTGGAACACTTTTTGACAACAAAGCCTGAAAATTAGTCTTTCATAAAATTTCTTTTTATTCATTTGGGCAGGTTAAGCCTCAGAAAAATTGTACAGGCCTGGGACGAGCGCTTGTGATTTATCCTGAAGACGGCAATATATATTTTTTATTGCATTAACTGAATTAGTCGGACTGAAATCGTACCCTTATCCCCCACACTTTTAAGCACATATATACACATGTACAAATGTAACTATCTCCTGTTACCTTTGTTACAGGCCTGAGGTATACCAAAAGATTGGAGAGATGGACAGTCTTAATATAAATACGATAGTAAGAACACGCCTTTAACTTGTAAAATAATAGTGTCCCTCTATTTTCACTTTATACTACTGCCAAAATATGCTATGACCTGTGTGCAGTATGACTATGATATACTCAGTTGATGCTGGGAACAGTATATCTAACATATATATATGTTCCTGGTTGATGTGGTGCTGAAGCAGGGTTCTGTAAACCCTTGAAGGCATAAAGGAATTTCCCAGTACATTTTCATATCAATTCTAAAGGAAAAACAATACCTGTTGGTGTCAATGTCCATGAAATGACAGATGCAAACTATGTATTTTAAACATTTTCATCACGTTCGAGGGATTACAGGAAGTTTATTTATGTTAATTTGGTCCCGCCCAGACATTTGGATGCATCTAGCAACCGTAGCGGTATTTTAAAAATATGATAATATCACACGTTATCATTTTGCAAGCCAAATGTTTTAGAAAGTACAACAAATAAACTATAATAAATTCATATAATTACGTTTTATTGTTGAAATCGACCAATTGTGGCACTTTATTGATATTTTATCAGGCCACCCTTTTTTGCACTGACGCGGGACGATTTTTGACGGTTGGTCTGAAATAACCATTAAAATAACAACAACGAAAGCTCCTTACACAATATAGTTTATAATATGCACGCACCACACACATTTATTTCATAAAATTTAAGTTTCTCAACACAAATCCTTATTATGAAGGAGGAGATTGAGATTAAAGTTGTGGTTTGGACCGCCTATTTGGGTGGGATTATTACGATGACCAACAGATAAAATGCATAGTAAATTTAGATGCAGATAATGTGTTTTGTAAAGATATAAACATTTTTTGAATCAGAACTGTCATAAAGTTACACTTAAAAGTATCACATCATGTAATTTTGTTATATTATACTTACAAAACGCCGAGTTTATCTTGAAATGACATAAATTCAACTTTTAATGGTGGACGAAAACGACAAACGAGATGCATCACGGTAAATCTCGCAAAATCTCATCATACTCAGCTTATTTCAATACAGGCAATTCAATAGTCCACGAGATTCCAATCCTTCTCACTTACAATCTCACTTACAAATCCTTGATACCCGTATGTAAAATGACGTGGCGACAATCGGTTATATCTCTGTGATTTTATATGAAACGAAAGTGGAAATTCTTCTTAACCAAAAGGACATTTTTTTTCAAATTGTAAAGGTAATTTAATTTATTTCTGTTTTATAATTATATGTATGTATTCCTTATTCAGACAGAGTACCGTTTAATCTATATTTATGTGTTACATTAATAATATTTGATCTTTATAAAAAGAATATAATATTGAAGGTTCGTGAACATGGGCGTATCAGGGAGGCACATTATGGCCGAAAATTGTGTTTTAGTTCATTTTCTTTTTTTTTTCACTGCCGGGTTCCCTGGTTTTTATAATGTGCCCGTCTGGGCCCATTCCCTTTTCGAAAGTCCTTGATCCGCCGACAGTGAAAGGTATCACATGTTACACATATATATTCCCCCTTTGAGGACCTCATTCGGAAATTATTACTAGTAAACATACTGCATTGAATATGGTATTTCCAACAAGTAAGCATTCTCTTTTTGATTAACTTTTGGGCGTATCAGGGAGGAAACTTATTGCCGAAAAATGTGTTTTTATTGCATTTTTCAGATTAATGACAGCCGGATCCCTGTTGTTTTTTTTCATGTTCTCCTCTGGCCCCCTCCCTTTTCGAAAGTCCTAGACCCGTCACTGGTGAAAGGTATCGTATGTTAAACGTTTTCCCCCTGTCCCATATATGGGGACCTAATACGGAAATTATATAAAAAATATTGCATTGTATATGGTATTTGTAACAAGTAAGCATATGAACTCTTTTGGCCAATTTTCTTTTAATAGTTGAACATTGCTACATGTATCTGGTTGTTAGGGCCTACGTCCTTATCCCCATATCTCTCTCCTTGGTATACAAAACAATCCTATTTTTTATCGAAGACAACTGCCAAGACTAATTGGCCAGTAGGACAACTTATCAAGTAAGTATTTTTCAAAATTATTTAATTCAATTCATAGTAAACAAAATAAAAAACTGAACTTCATAATACAAGCTTATTTGTTAGATGCACTTATTAGTTATTTGCTAAAAATATATAACCGGTTTATATAAACTAGTCCCAACAGGTTTTGAAGTCGTCTTTGGTTACCGTCCCGTTAAATGATTTGTTTGGCCAAAAATAGCTATTAGGTATAGCTAACAAAGGTACATATCTTTAAAGGTCCACCTAACAAAGAAGTAAACACATCTTCCTTATTCATTTTACATGCACAAGCATCATTGATTATAAGATCCAGTCACGTCGCACAGACATAAATTATAAACTTTTTTTGCATGACAAAACACCTGCATTAGACAACAAGTAAAACTGATCAAAACTTTCGGCACAAATCATTCGTCTCTTTCTGAGAGTGAGGTATGAAAAATAGTTTGTTTAATGAAAATGATTAAAGTAAACAACATAGAAACAACATAGTATGTTTAGTAAAGATGTTTAGAAAATCAACACTCAGAGTGTTATATGTCATTAATTTCAGGCTCAGGGAATATAAACTCTAAACCGGGAATGTCACATTATATACCCTGTCTGAGATCTCAATATCATAAAATATAGTAGCTGGGTGTTTAGATTCGTACGAATCCCTAAAAATCAATAAATACTATTGAAGTTCATCTATGTTTGAACTGTAATTAATGCGTCTGGAAATTGCCAGAAAGCATGTTTTTTGCACTAATTAAGCGGCAGATCGCCCTTATTTGAAATTCATGGCTACAGGACTTACTAAACTATGTATTCTCCCTCTCTACTTTTATAAGTAAGTAAGTAAGTAAGTAAATCATTTATCAGTATAGTGACATGTGTAAAATGTAAAAATAATAAA